>CM061531.1:78383269-78555375 GCA_030545055.2 Neoaliturus tenellus | reverse complement strand
ATGGAGAGTTCCACATGTTAAATTAGCTGACGAGCATAGAATGCTACTATTAAGAAAGTTAAAGGCTGATCGTGATATTGTAATTCCTTTTAGAAGTTGGGAATTTCATGAACATCCCAGCTTGCCAACTACGGATCGACAGACTTGGACAGTTAAAACATCTAATTATGTGGAACGAGCCAGGTATATTATATTTGGTTTACAAACAGGCAGAAGAGACACCATCACCAAACATGCAGGCCAATTTGATCATTGCAACTTGAAAAATATTAAAGTTTATTTAAATTCACAATTTTTTCCATACGATAATTTAACCCTTTGAGTGCCGCAGCCATTCTCCCAAGTCATGTGCATAAATTGCCGTGCTAAAACCTACAATTTTGCAAGGGTTTGGAAAAAATGTGTATAAAAAAAAGTATTCAACAGATTTTAATAATTCTTTTTTTATTTTCTTTGTAATAAAATGGGGAACATATTACATATAAATCCTTTCTTCTAAATTTATTTATATAAAAGATTATGAGTTATAACTACAAATAAAAAATAAAAAAATTCTAAATTTTCAAGTTTGGACCAAAATTTTGTGTTTATAGTATTTTTATATATTTTTTTTAGTTACACCTTGTAAAAGAGCACGAAAAACTGAACAAAAATCATACATAATATGTTAGGTTACAGTGAAAATTTACATTATAACGCACTACAAACAATAATAACATAATATAACATATAACATATATAACAAGCAAAAATAATATTCATACAACATACAACCAATAGCACTGATAAATCAATAATTTCACTAAACACAATAATAACGAAGTATTAGGAACAGTTTTTAGTGTAAAAGAACGAACGTAAACAATGCAACTAATCAAAATACACAGCTGTCTGCAGCGGGTAACAATCAGCTGTCAAACTGGTGTCATATTTTTATCATAATGCCATGTGACTCCAAGTAAACAGTGAAAGTGAAAAACCAGTACAATACGAAAGTTTGGAACCTGTAGAATGCCGTAAAACGAATAATCAATTAAAACTAATACGTACTATATAAAATAATAATAAAATACCGATCGTCTACTGGGTAGACGCCGGCAATTTATGCATATTTTATAACGTCTACTATGTAGACGCTGCGGCACTCAAAGGGTTAAATGTGTCATTCGCTAATAAAAAGTACAGCTTATTGTACGATATGTATGCAAGATTCCAAAGTTCATATTATGGTAAAACGAATGCACCTTTACTATCACCAGAAAAATACTTAGATGGTTACCCTATAGTTGTAATCGATTGTTCTAAACAAAATGAATCGGTAAAATCATCAAGTGTAGATATAAAAATAGAAATGGAATTCAACGCGCCTATACCGGCTAATACAACTGCATACTGTTTAATTCTACATGATAAAATCGTAACATACACACCTTTAACTGGAATTGTTAAAAATGTATTGTAAAAGACCGGTTTTCCTACATTCCAATGCATTCCGCGAGTATAAAAGCAGAGCGTTCAGCTCGCTCCTCACAGTTTGTTGCCTGTTGTTGTATGGGTAGCATCTTATTCAATATGGCTTCTCCTAGTGGTACACAAGAAAATGTAGTAGATATTGAGAAGGAGATATCCGACTTTTTAGATCTTCAAGGTCAACCGGAGGGAGATGAACACAACGCTTGCGGACAACTCCACGCCAGTAATAATGTTGAGGAAAAAGGTAAAAGAAGAAAGAATGCACACAAGAGGAAAAGGGATATTGAAGATAATATTTCTCCTAACATATTAAGTGAGGTATTCTTGCGAATATTTTACCCAATCTCTTCCAGTTTGGACAAAAGTGTTTTAATTGGTGTTATGAAATCTACAGATTATTCCCCTACTGTAATTTTAACTCATGGACCCAAAATGATTTTGTTTACGGACACTGCTTGGGAATCGTTTATGAAACACTTGCATCTGCTAGAATGCTATTTAAGTAGTAACATGTTTGGAAGAAAGACAAGAGTAGGCCTTTTGGATTCAAATGTGGAAATCGATATTGTTAAAACATCGTGGTGATCATCAGTTGCGGTTTAGAGACACAACAAGACATGATAACAAGATTCAACTTAATCGAGAAGAGTTTTTTATTCTAACTTGTGCAACTGAACCAATAACGAGATACTTGAGACAACTGGTGTTTTCAAGTTCAATTATTAAAGATTATCTGGAAGACACTTTGGACAAACAACCGGACGCACCTATATTGTACGGACCTGTAGATACTTCTATATTCAATAGGGTTCCTCATGAAGTACAAATGTGGAGACAATTGGAAAAGTACGCTCAACTACATAAGAAATCAGTAAAACGTGAAGAAGAGGAAGAAGAAGGAGGAGAAGAATCAAGTGTTAGTGATGAAAATGAAAACAAGGAAAATGTAAAGATGGAAACCTAAATGACAATTAACTACACAGCAATGGTTAATTTTTAAAACAATATCAAACACTTTGTGGGGTTAGGCCTACCGGGGACGGTGCCCACGTTAAATATACACCAACGCGCCAAACAACTGTACGGCCGGGTATAAAAGTCGTACCTACCGTGGTGTGGAAATCAGTTGACCTTTGGACTTCATCATGAGCAGACGAGTGATCTTCGCAATGGACAAGGACAAGGAAGAAGAACAAGTAAAGTCCAAACCTGGTATAATTGAGTTCCAAGCGTTTCGGGGTAATGATGATAGATTTATCATAAAAGAACTTGTGTTTTTCGACATCAATACAAGTGTTCCTTATTCGTTTTTATTTAAACCACCATGTTCTTATTCATCTTTAACTAGTAAAGCCGCTACTACCAACAGATGGATTTCAAAACACTTCCATCATATCGATTGGTATGATGGTTTTACAAGTTACACGGACTTGTATCACATTATGCATCACTTTTCAGACAAGTTTACCAATATTTACACAAAGGGGCTGGAAAAGAAAAGATGGATCGAAGGATTTACTCATGTTCCTGTTAATGATGTGGATTTGGATAAAAACTACAAGTATACAATGGAAAATGTTTGTATTTGTACTAAAAGTCTAGAACATGAAAAAGATAGACATTGCGCTTTAAAAAACGCCTATCTCGCATCTTACCTTCAAAGTGGGGAAATGGGGAGTGGTGGGGGTAACGGGGGTTATATAAGTGAAGAGCAGACCGGGACCTGGCATGAGTATTACTCGAGATTCCGAGACGACAACATCTCCCAGCAAGAAGACGAAGAAGACGAATTATAACTTGACCATGGCATCTCACCAGTTCCTGCAAACTTTGGTTGAGCAGTTCAATGCTCACTCCAAATCTACCATACTACCCGTCAAGAAGTGTTCCGAACTTAAAGACGAGAAGCACTACATTATCCACGCCATGAAGAAGATGGAGACTACAGTTGGAGAGGCCATCTGCTGCAGTCTTAGCGAGGCACCATTCACTCCGGGGGATGAGCCCAAGTTCCAAGTCTACCTGCCGAAACGGTTCGTCCATCTCCTCCAGAACGAGGATCTGCGCTCCATCCAACCCGGCTGTCTCTACCTGGTTTCCCACGGTTGCACGGGTAGCAATTCCACCGAGTTGACCATCCACATCGCCGACAAGCAGCAGGGTTAGATTTAAGTTTTACTATTGTACATATGTTATTGTAATGTTTTATAAATAAATAAACCATAAAAGACAAAAAAAAATACAAAAGGACAAAAAATGCAACATATCAATATGTGAAGTTTGTCACATATTGATATGTTGCATTTTTTTTTAACTTCGCGGTTGACCTTGACCTTTGACCTTTGCATTTCACAGTTACCCCCACCACCACGCTACAAGTCAAACCTGCTTGAATGCAAAACACCCCCACCACTTTTTCATATACCTCCAAGCGCTGTGCCTCGTCTTCATTTCAACTCCAGCAGCCAACCGAACAACATCAGTATGTCTCTGAACGTAAGCTGTGCCAGCTATGAGGAGGTGGCGATCAAAACGCAACAGGAGCTGAACGACTTGTACAAGGAGTTGCAGCTGATGGTGGCAAGAGGCTACCGTATAAACGTGCAAGTCTACGCTTGCAATATACGGAATCTTCGGCAGCCGAAGGAAGAGCCTGGACATTCCTCTTCAACGACAGCTTCCTCACCGGCGTCGATGAAGACCGAGCCAGACAACTTGGATTACTTCAGCTGACTAGCGGTTGTCTTCCTTGTTCTAACCATTGTAGAATATGTTTATTTTTTCATTATATTAAAGAAGTAAAAGAGCAAAACACCTATCTTGTTACTGACATATGAGCTCAGTAACAAGATAGGTTTTTTTAAAACACAGTTTGAATGACCTTGAAACTTCCCCATCCACTGCTTCGCTACCCCCACCACTTGACTATTGGTGTACATGGCACATCACAATTGGAAACCTCATTCCATCTTCAACAACCAAACCGACAACATCAACAATGGCAAACCTACCAACAAATGAAAGATGTCCTCACGCGTGCTGTGACTTCATCCACGAGTTGGAGAAGAGGATGCAGGAGAGGGCGATAAGAAAAAAGCAGATCCACTCAGAAAATATCATGATAGTCAACGGCTATCTTTTATTGTTCGGCCTTATTATGGTTGTACTTTTTATACTGTATGGCATAGTCACATGTGTCGGCAAGGTTGCAGAAGAAAACGCCCGCCACCATCAATTGGAAAGTTTCAACGTTACTTTCTAGGTTTTCCTTTTTTTTAAAACTCCGTTTGGATGACCTTGAAACTTCCCCCACTACTCCACCACGCCTCCCAACACTTCACCATGTTCGTGCATGAGCATCACATCACCAGTCATTCCTTGTTCAACAAGCAACCATGGCGGACAACACAATCAGCCAAGCTGACTCCACTACTGATGTTGGAACGAGTACAGGTTGGACACTATCCATCGACAGTGTTCACTATTTGGAAACAATTTGCGAACGGATGAAAAAAATACTGCGAGACAACCTTGGGATCATAATACAAATGAATTTCAACTATGATTGGTCGCAAGTTACATTGCGGCAGGAGGACAACAACGGTCAGCACTCACCGCAATACTCACCAATGTGACCGATTTACCCATACAGTGAATCTGATGCGGGTGAAGATGTAGGAGACAACGACGAGGCTGATGGGGAGTGACCTTCTTTCCTTTTTTTTAAAACTCAATTTGGATGACCTTGAACTTTCCCCCTCCACTCCTTCCTTTTTTAAAACCCAATTTGAATGACCTTGAAATTTTTCCCTCTACTTTTCGATAATGTTACAACTGACTGCAGCTCACCTCATTCCTTGCTTAGCTACCATGGTGGACAGGACTCTTTCTCAAGTTGACTCCACTACAGACGAAGCATTTCCCTTGCGGTGGACTGTTCATTTACAAGATGCGACAGAAGTGGAAGTCTTGTATCAAAAATTACTCTATGTATTCAACGGGAACCCTGGACCTCTTAAATGTAGAATGAATTTGAATTTTGATGCAACCAGGGTCGGCACAGAACTTTCAACTTCAAGCCAGCCTCAGCAACGAGATTTTACACATTTATACACTCCAATATCACCGGAAGATGTAACTGTCTGCGAGGCTGACTCAACTACACGTTATGTTCAGCCAAAGCCTTGGGTGTTGATTATTAACAATGTTTACAAAGTGGAATTGGTATGTAATAGATTAAAGGAGTTGATAGTACAAGATCCCGGCCTGCGCTTTCAAATAGACATACATTTCATCTGGGGAGCACCTGCGCGGAGCTCTTCGTCTGACAGCTCTTCACGTACGACGGACGAGGAGGAGGAGGACGACGACTAGTCATCTTTTTTAAAACTCCGTTTGAATGACCTTGACCTTTCCCCCTCCAGTGAGTTTATTTAAGGTGCACTCTCACTGACTACAGCATCATTTCATCGCGCACCTTCACCGCAGCAACATGGAGAGTCAACTCAACTACTGTTGCGAACAAAAATGTTTTTCATGGCCGAATGACATTGATGTGGTGGATGGTCTGGCGTGTAGAAAATGTGAAGCTTTTGGTCAATGCATGTGTAAGTGCAAGTCTTGGAAGAAGCCGAAACCAGAGTTGAAGACATTCCATGTGTACCAGATGAGAGGGTATAAGTACACTTGTTGCCCTGAACGTTGCATTGAATTCACACTAAAACAGCTAACTGGCTGCAAATTGTGCAACAATCATTTTGCAGGTTTTTGCAAACATTATTTAGGAGCATGTCAGTACAGATCAACTTGGCTTACTGAAGCACTTACTATCAATGAAATCGCTATAGACTCACAAGAGTAGTCTTTCTACTCTTTGACTTTTTTAAAACTCCGTTTGAATGACCTTGAAATTTCCCCCACCACTTCCCCATATATCTAGAGTACGCAGAGCCTGGGGGTCAGTCGCTCGGCGGCTGTCGTAGGGTGCACATCCGTGTTGTGCAGTCTGCTGTGCAGTTTTGATTTTAACCAGTTCAAGGTCACCACACTTAAACTCTGGCAAAAACGTCAAGCTGTTAAAGACAATCCTAAGTCCCAGGTTCACAGTCAACCTCAAGGTCATCACACTTTAACATGTAAATTTAAGGTAGCACCAAAACGGTGCTACCTAGCTTGACATTTTCAAGTTTCCCGAGGTCATCACAGTTCCCCCCACCACTTCCCATATACCTAGAGTGCGCGGGGCTGGACAGTCAGTCGCTCGGTGGCTGTCGTGGGGTGCGCATCGCGGTTGCAGTAATGGTGAAACGCGGGAGTTGTATCGGTTCAAGGTCACTCGAGCGGTGTCACATGACGGTTTAGGCAGAGTCACGTTGCAAGCTTCAAGTTTCCTCAGCACTTTTGCTGTTTCTCGTCTAATTTCGCTCCAAGTCGTCAAGGTCATGGCAAAGTTCAGTTAGTTACTCCCATTCCTGACTGTTTAGAGTCTTAGTCTCTCAAGCCGATATACCTAGAGTACACAGAGCCTGACAGTCAGTCGCTCGGTGTCTGTCGTAGGGTGCGCATCGCGGTTGCAGTAATGGTTAAAGTAAGGCAGCTGGGCTAGTTCAAGGTCACCCGAGCGGTGTCACATGACGGTTTAGGCAGAGTCACGTTGCAAGCTTCAAGTTTCCTCAGCACTTTTGCTGTTTCTCGTCTAATTTCGCTCCAAGTCGTCAAGGTCACGGTAACCTGACTAAAACTCGGAGCGTAGTGCGAGAAACAGCAAAAGTGCCAAAAAATTTTAGGTTTCAGCGTGACCTTGACCTTTGTGACATCGATGACGTCATCTTGGTGACGTAAGGGGTGATGACGTCATCAGCATGTCATTTCTGTGACGTCATGGGTGTGGCGTCATGAAAGTGACGTCATTGGTGATGACGTCATCGATGATTCAATCGATGACGTCATCGATGAGGTCATTGACCTCGATGACGTCATCGATGACGTCATCGCTCGGGTGACCTTGAACTGGCCCAAAAGCCTTACTTTTCCACTACTAATGTTAACGGTATTTTTTTGGTAAATTACCAAATCTGGCCTTTAAAATGTTCAAAATCGACCATTAAGGAAGAAAATCGATTTTGTTAAATAAATTTAACCCAACAAAATAGTGACTTCATGAGTGAAAAATGATTATATTAAAGGAAATAACATATATAAATCACTTTAAGATCATAATACATTAAATTTACCACAAAAATTTATTTATATTAATATTTAAAGTCCGTAACTTAGCAACAAAAGCACGATTGTGTAACACAGCACATTTAGCCTAAGGGAATTACCAAAGTGGTAGGCCTAATGTTTTATGTAGAAGAAATGTTATTAGAGGAACTAAACTTTAAAGTCCTTCTTCACTTTGTTGTACACCAATCAGATTTTGCTTAGTTGGCCTCAGGAAATAGTGAACGGCCCATTCCCTTCCAATTTGATTGTACCGTAGAACACAAACTTGTTCGGGACAGTTTGAATGTCGTCATGTACTGGCCAGTTAAGGTTATTAAGTTAAATTGCCCTGATATATACAGTATTCCTTTTTCCACTTGCACAATTGCTTTTTGTAGGTCTTCCGGGTCAAACTTACACCGAATATTTTTTATATAGTGTCTCGGCATGTTAGAAATTTGTTTTCCTTTTTTATGAAAACTTGATAAATTCAAGTCTATTTCACTGCCAGAAAAATATTCACACCCACAGATTTTCACTTAAAACCCTAAAAAAATAAACATATATATATACTAGGGGTAATAAGAGACAAGCGTCTCTTATTACCCCTTGAAATTAAAAAAAAGGGTAGTAAGAGACATGCTCAGAACTCATCTTAAATAACATCATACAACAATTTAAAAAATTGCTCAGTATTCTATGACATCTTGGTCACAAAATAACATAATGCTTATCTCCAAAATTTCACCTCAATTTTTGTAAAAAAATTTTGTCCTCAAAAAGTCGCGAATTTGCTCAGATAATTCGGAAGTAAGGTTTTTTTCCAAGTTAAAAAAGAAAATTTCTTATCAATAATTTTGGGTAAATAAGTGTGTGGTAAGGAAGATGAAATGTCAAAAATATTTGTGTTTTTTTTTTGTACAATTTAAAAATGATATTTAAATGGTTTTTTCGGGCCTGTCTCTTATTACCCCGGCTTCCCCTAGTAGCGAATATAGAGATTAGAGTATAGAATAGAGACAATCTATTCTCGTAATTTTCCAATTTCACAAGGTGTTTAAATGCAAAATATTTAACAGGTTCAGAAAAGTAAACAGCTTTGTCCATTAATCTTGTTGAGATGGAAAACAGATTGACGACACCGAGATTACGCTTTCCTTGGATACGCGCTTTTCTGCATTACATGCAGATTTAATATTTTCATCTTTGTAGGAAAATGCTTTTTTACGCTCAAAAAATGAAAAATATTCGTATTTAAAATAAATTTATGCAATTGTCGAATTCGGCCCGTAGTAAAACTTTTTTATTGTAAAGAGTTTGTTCAACTAAATCCAATTATAAAAGTAAAAACTACGATTTCATAACCCTTTATATTTTACTCAAAAAGACGCACACCATATTTTTGTTGCTATAACAACAATCAGATGATTATCCTCTAGAGCTGCGGTAAATACGAAAAGCTATTAAACTCCACACAATCTGATTCTTTTCCTAGCTGAGAAAGGACCAGTTTTTGGAGCAGCATATAAAAGCACGATATTTGTTTCTTTCTTAAGATTATATTTAGTATTCAATCAAAGGACAGCAAAGTAAGCAATTTTCTTTGAGTTGCTTGAGTAATGTCTGTCATAACCATCATCCGTTTCTTCTCCATTGCAGAAAAGCTCTGTAGCAGCTGAATAGTTTTTTTAGCAGAGCTTCTCTTACATATTATTGGCGGCGGTGGCGGGAATAATGACTGATTGGTTGTAGAACCACTTCTTCCGCACATCGTTATAACGAGAAGCAAGCTTGGTTGAGCTAATGTTTAATCAAATGTTTTTTTTTTTATATATTTTCTAATCTAAATCCAAACGAACATATAATGACACAAACAAAGACAAATTCAAGGCGTTTACAAAACAAATATCAACATATAAATTAAATAAAACATTTCAATACTTGGAGTAAGATCTAATCGGAATTTAAGTATCCCAATTATAATACTAATTTTGTTTTGTTTTTGTCGTTTGTTAAGAGGATTTAATTAATAAAGATAAAAGGTTCAGTGATTTTTATCACCTTTACACGGTTCAAGCTTCGACACACTTAATTGAAATATAATCCGATCGTGAAATTTATGAATGTGGAAAACAGAGATGATAAGAATTCCATTCCGAGCCGATTAAATTTCATTCAGTTTAATCTCATCAAATTTGCATTACACTATAAACTAGCTCGAACAAAATATTGAGAACGATAATACATTTTTACTCTGTGCTATTCTCACTCAAAAGAATTTTGTGGTATCTGAGAGATGTTAAAATAAAATTATTAAAATCATTGGGGTAGATTTTAATGTGGGTTTAATAACTTTGAATGTACCTCATTTTCTGTAGGCATTATACATTGCATATGGGGTGATCCAAGTCCCCACAAACATAATTTTAAAACTATATTAAAACAGACTTTGTTTTCAATAGTGCATGTTGTGTAGATGCTACAAAAATCTAATCACTGTCACGTGATCTCGTAATCAGCCCGGTAAGCTGGGCATGTCTTGCTGTAATGAGGTTCAAGGTGGAGATCGTTTGGAAATTTAATGAGGTGTTGGGTTGCGTCCACTTGGGGTGGAAAAAATAAACGAGTTCCAGAAATAAAAAAATACAGTATACTATGTTTACTGTGAAATGAGGATGTATGACAATGCGAGGAAGATTGAGTTATGAATTTTTTTTACTAATGGACTAGTCCCATCGTGCATTTAATATAGACAGTAATAATAAAAATAATGATAATACAAGTACCATTATAAAAAGGTACATTTTTAAACCAAATTCAAGCCTGCTGCTTAAGTCAATTCAATTCAATTAATTATCATTTATTTCCATAGAATACATTAATGGACAGAGATATACATAAAATAAGGAAATATAGTCTCCACATAGACGTCTGTGAGTGGAGACGAGCCTATCAGTCGGCAGTTAAAGTCTCTGTGCCGCTTATCTAAGTTATTTATATTACACTTTCACTGCACCATAAAAAATAAAACTGAAAATATAAAAGATTATAAAAGATTATATACATTATAAAGTGTTTAAATGTGTTACTGGTTGTACTCTATTTCAAATGTGAAGCAACTAAATCATATGGTCTTTGTTATTGTTTTCTAATATTATTGTTCTGTCAGTTGTAAATAAATATCATGAAACATCATCTCAGTTTCTCTTTATCCATATCAAAAATGAAGTAATTTACTTGGTACTTATTTAAAACCAGATCATTTAAGTTAGTTTATCATTTAGACATCCTCTCTTTTATCATTTTTGGTCCATCGAAGTCGGATTAAATAAGTTCCCAAGTAATAACTACTTCACTCAAGTTTCCCATCAACGTTTACAACTCTCTCACCATTCTGCACATTGAATTGACCTTTATCATCGACTGTAATCCTTCATCATCATATTTTATCGCTCTTTCCCATCAAGATGACCTTAGAATCCAAACTTAATTTGCAAGAAACAAGATTGAAAAGAATAGAAAATGCATTGGACTATTTTAAGACGAAAGACACTTCTACCCTCACAAAAGCCCAGATCAAGACACGAATTGAAGCTTTAGAATCGCACTGGGAGAAGTTTGGAAAGGAACATGAAAAACTCATCGACTCAAAGACTGAAACTCTTAAAGACCTTGCATACATCACAGAAGACCACTACAGTCGTGCAGAAGAGGCCTACCTCGTGAACAAATCGGCAATGCTTGATCTACTAGAGACAGTACAAGGAACCTCTCCGCAGAACGCAAGTATAACAGAAAGTAATCATTCTTCCAACTCAACGCTTAGGCCATTTCTACCTAAAATTTCCTTACCTCAGTTTGCAGGGACCTACCAATCATGGAAACCTTTTTGTGATCTTTTTACCTCTTTAGTCATATCTAATCCTGACTTAACAGACGTAGCTAGGCTACACTATCTAAAGACCAGCTTGGTAGGAGATGCAGCAAATCTTATTGCAAATATCCAAATTACGGGGGAAAACTTTAATCCAGCTTGGGAGAAACTTGTCGCTAGGTTTGAAAACAAACGGGTTCTCATTAACAAACACTTAGATGACCTATTTAATCTAAAGCCCTTAGAAAAAAATCTGCTAAGGGTCTCAATCACCTTGTTTCAACTGTAAATGAATGTTTAGGTTCTCTGAAAACTTTAGGTTCACCGATTGACCAATAGGATCACATTTTGGTCTACATGGTTGTCCATCGTCTCGACCCAGAGACACATGAAGCTTGGGAGATTCGACAAGGTGTCTCAACCGAACCCTCCACTCTTCAAGAACTTCAGAAATTCATCGAAGGGCGTGTCCGAGCGTTGGAGAGCATTGAATCAAGGGACCCAGCACACCCGCCTCATATGGTAAGCCCATCAAGATCTCAAGGTAAATTCCAATCTAAATCTAAAATACATGCAGCTGTTGTTACTGAAGCTAAATCTAATAATAAAACACATTGCCAACTATGTAGTGAAAATCACTATCTATCATTTTGTAAAGAGTTTAGGGACAAAACCCCACTGCAACGAAAGGATTATCTAATAACCAAAAGGCTTTGCTTTAATTGTCTTGGTTCACACTGTTTAAAGGATTGTAGATCAAAGAAATCATGCATGAAATGTAAAAAGCGCCATCACACCCTAATCCACGATTCTGAAAACCACACATCTTATCATAGTCCTCGTGAGTCTCAAAACCATGAACCATCTAGTCCACCAATAGATAGCACCTCATCCATCAAACCTGTAATATCCACTCATACACTTCCATCAAAGGGACAAGATCGAAAAGTTGTTCTCCTCGCTACCGCTCAGGTAAAAGTACTTGGTCCTGATGGAAATAGTGTTGTGGCCAGAGCTCTAATAGATCAGGGATCTGAAATCTCCTTCATCAGCGAATATTTAGTACAAACACTGAATCTCAAACGTTCATCATCCTCTGTTACTCTCATAGGTGTTGGAGGAAATCATTCCTCAACTACTCGTGGATTAACTTCTAACAATCTCTGTTCTTTGTATGACAGCAATATTCATTACCCTGTATCAGCTCATATATTGCCAAGGTTAGCCTCAAACCTGCCCTCAATGAAACCAAATCAGACAGCTTGGCCTCATCTAATCAACCTGAAATTAGCAGATCCTACTTTTATGACCCCGGGATCTATCGATCTAATCCTTGGCGCAGACATGTATGTAAACATCATCCTTCCCGAACTCATCAAAGGTCCACCTTTCACCCCCATTGCTCAATCCACTGTTTTTGGTTGGATATTGTCAGGACCTACAGGTGTTGAATCAAGTAACTTTAAGGCTTCTATGTATCATTGTTTGGTGTAAAACAAAGTGGATGAATTGATTCAAAGATTTTGGATACAAGAGGAAGTTAGTACGGAAAATAAAACTGTGTTATCCCCAGATGATCAAAGCTGTGAAGATCACTATCTTGCAACCTTCTCTAGGGAATCATCAGGGAGATATCAAGTTAGACTTCCTTTAAGACAATCAACTAATGAATTGGGAGAATCAAAGTCATCGGCACTTAAAATGCTTCAAAACCTACAAAAACGTCTTTCATCTGATCCAGATTACAAATATTTGTATTCTAACTTTATCAGCGAGTACGAAGCCTTAGGTCATATGTCGCAAGTTGTTCACAACAAAGATTCTACTATTCCTGTGTAATATTTACCCCACCATGGTGTACTGCGACTATCTAGCTCAACAACTTAACTAAGAGTAGTTTTCAATGTAGTAGGGGACCCAGCCGCCTCTATCGTGCATAATAAGCGAGATAGTGATACCCGAAAGATATACTCTTGAAATCGATTTTACCTTTTTCTGGGTACACTAAGGGTCGCCAAAACTAATGTTGCCACGATGAACTCTCTTGCAAAAGTGGTTTTATCTCGTGTTAAAAATATGAAAATTTAAATGATTTTTTAATGTACTTGTTGCATAATAATAGTCATAGCTCCGTTGTTTTCGGTCGATTTTGATAAATTAAAGATAGAAATGTTCACAAAAAGTAGGCAAACAAGAACAATGCATTTTAAACGCTTTTATTACACCGGAAAGTATTTAAAAAGCCTCTGAAACAAAAAATATTGTTCCAAAATATATTTATGTTTGTTTCCAATTATGTTTACGTCATACCAATGGCTCCGATGTCACTAAATATGATACCACTAGATATATTAGGTAATTTACAACAATTTATGTCTCTTATAGTTTTTTCCTACGAAGTGCCGTTTTCGAGTAAAATGTAATTTTACAAAGTATGTCAGGTCGAGGGCCGCGCGCTGTTGGCGGGTCTCGTCGACGTAGACCGCCACACAGAGCTAAGTTATCAATCATTCTATAGTCATTTTAAGACTTAATAATGTATACCAAGTTAATATTTAATCTGAACTGCTTTCGTTGTACCAACTTGAACATAAATTGCAATTACCCTGTTGCAGCAGACCTGCGTACTCAAAGTGTTTTAATTGTTTCTATAATAAATTGTCATTGCCAAATTAAGTGTTTGGGTTTGCAGGATTATTATTTTTTCTGCAGGGTTAAAAATTTATTTATAAATGAAATTAAACATAAAATGGTTTGTCGATATATATTTGAAAAAGTTCTGTATTATGTATTACTTTCAGACTATGCAAATTACTATTTTGTGACATTACGTTGCTGAGCGTTGATAACTATTGATAACACTGAACAAAATCCATGTTACAACCTTCATACAGCCTTAAATAAAAATTTCTTTAATTTAATCAGACATGAATACTTGTAGCTTTGAAAATAAGGATCATACGAGGTGGCCCGTGCGCAAATTTCGCATTTTATAATCCTGTATGAGTGAAACTCACCTACATTCTTGAATGTTGATTATGAAGTGACAGAGGTCTATTTTTGTTTACTATCTGGCTTTTAAAATTCATCTGAAGGTAATCAGCTGTTAAATTACAATTCACATTAAAGAACTTGCAATGAAAGTTTATCAACATTTTAAAGCGCCCTCTAGAAATAAATCAAACGCGAGGGGGGCGAAGCCCGAAACAATATGACCTTTTAAATTACAATTTGTCACTGCGGTATATCCTAAGCTTTAAAATGACACCTCAATCTTAAAAATCGGTTCAGTAGGTCGAGAGAAAAAGGGACGTAACAGACAAAACCCTTATAGAAATAAGAAGATAGATTATTAATATTAAATCCCTGCAAACCGGTTTAGTTTTCGATTTATTTAGATAACACCGTTCTCCATATGATTAACCTGTTTTATAATTATACTACATAAGATTGAAATATTCTTACCATAATGTATCATAATTATTCTTAATTCAGATTTTTAAGATTTATGTTGCATTTTAAATCTTATGATCTAGCACGTGGCACGTGGGGTCATTTCGTTTCAAGCTTCATCCCCCCACCTTTGATTTAGTTCTAGAGGGCGCTTTAAAACCCCCTTTATGTTGACCAAATTTCATAAAGGATTTTAAAATGTTTAACTTAACAACAGATTACCCAAAGATACATTTTTAATATATACTATAGACAAAAATAGTTCGTCTTTCACTGCATAATCAACACAAATATTGTTTGAAAAGGCATAATTCCTTTGAATTGTACTGTAGCTGAGATTTTCACAAACAGAAAGGAATACATTACAAAATGCGAATTTTCTTCACGGGCCTCCTAGTTTTAGCAAATTTCCCTATATGGAATACGCTATTATGGAACCAGGTTACTTTTTTATTTTGATGTCCCCAGAGGCCAAAAATACTGTTCGTTCATTTTCATATATATATATCCGTGGTACTAATAACATTAATAACACAAATTTAAAGTTAATAAATTACCTTTAATTTATTTTAAGTTAATTAAAGTTCAAATTTTGAACTTTTGACAGGGACCTCCGATTTTGATGAACTTTGGTATGAAGTTGTAGGTAGGACCAGGTATATTTTCATGAGTTCGTGAACCAGCATTATCAGGTTAGGGGCACAAGGTTTTATGGGGTTTTAAAAGGGCAAAAAACGGGTTTATGACATTTTTGGACATAAGTTTTCAAAATTGAGCAATGTTAACTAAAACCATTTAAAAGAGCTACAATAAACAAACAATTTAGTATTTTGAATTGTTAACATGGCCTAACAGGTTACGGAGAAAATACAAAAATAGCTTTCCAATGTTATTCTTATGGGGAATTAACAAAACCCTGTATCTCACTTATTTATTGATATAATTTGATCAAATTTAGTATGTACATTCACTAGGTAGGGTTTAACTTATATTTACTTACAGCACTCATATGGCGGCAAACCTACCTACTCAACCCCAAGACCCCTATGGGGTTTATGGGAAAAATGAAAAATATCAGAATTTGATGCAATTTAGTTACATGCACTGGGAATAGATTTTCCTATATCTACTTGCAATACCCAAAAGTGTTTATGGGGGAATTAAAAAAAGGAATCCTGTTGGAAATTCGCTGAGTGTGCAGGTCTGCTGCGACGGGGGTATTTTTAATGGTGTTAGTCAAATATACTTTTTATCATACTTTCACACATAAAATATAACTTTTACTATATTTGTCTAAGATGGTGTATATTAAGATTGATTGATTAAACAATGAAATCGTGTGTTGACTATTTTGAAGCTTCAATGCATTGGGTTAATAACTCTGTTTTGGTATCGTTAGTAACTTATATTATGCCTACATAATTCATAAAACTTTATTGAGTATCAAACAGTTTAGGATTATCGGAGTTATAGATAATATAATTTGTAGTGCATGAATGTTTCTCCAAATATTTTACAAGATTTATTTTATTTTCACATTTCAATTTCCTTTATTAAAAGATTCTAAACGAATATTGGTTATTGATTACAAGTATTCCATAAGAAAAAAGAGGTCTGTCAGTAACAAGCTTCTTTAGGCCTAATCGGGCTTTAAAAGAAGGGTTCTCACAACTTTGTTGTTTCTATCATTACTTTAAGCTATTGTTATGTAAAATATTATTCTCAACAAACAAAAGTAAAATTTTGAAAATTTTGTAATACCGATATAGGTAAAATATAAAAAAATCTTGTTAGTTACACCATTTATAGCTCAAGAACTGCTCAACCAATTTCCCAGCAAATTTGGGGGGGGGGAGGACATATAGGATACTTTTTATCCAGATTCTTAGATGGGGCTATAACTTAGCTTAGACTACAACTTAACTTAGAAGTCGCCCCACACGACTTCAAAGTTAAGTTGTCATGTTATTCTTATAAAAGCAACAATTTTAATAATGAAAAATAATTAAATTTTGGAATATTAATTTTATAAATATCTTTTGTTGATTAAAGTATTGAGAGAAGATTGAAAATAAAAGACCAGAGGATATTATAATAAACTTGCAGCGAGTGAGCGTAGCGAACGAGCTTACCTAAAGATCTAAACAATTTTCAGTTTGGCATTCAAGCGATCAATTGTGTTGATTTTTCTCTGTCAAAGTTATTAATTTACAGCTAGTGCACGTGTTGCTCGACATCGAGCAATTTATTGGACACAATACAAATGTTACATGCAGTTCTAAATCAATGAAATCCAACCAATCCAATATTATGAATATCGGTGATCACCAAAAACTACAGTTGTACGTTAACGGATGTTTAAAAAAGCTCAAACCAATCTCAATGTTATTCTAATCGAAAAAATTTCAAACTTAATTTGTGAATAACATCCTTATTGTCCGACCCTAATTTAAAGCTTTAAGTATCCTTGCCTGCTAAACTGGGAGGATTATTATTGAATTTTGTTTATGGATAAACAATTTTATGCAGAGTTGGCAAGAGTAATCAACAAAATGTTTCAAAATAGTCAATAACTGATTTCCCATTTTTGTATTAAAATAATATTAGTTTAAATAGTTTATAATAAATCTACATACAATTAATTAACTATTCATATAAAAATTTTAATGGATTATGGTGTTGGCATCGATAGTAAACAAATATTGTTACGATTACAATTGTTAATTTGTAAGATCTGAAAGTACCCATACAGATTGTAAATATATATATATATATATATATATATATATATATCGACAAATCATTTTTTATCTATTAATTTACTTTAAATTTATAACCCTAAATAAAAAATTGACTAACCTGCAAAACAAACATTCAATTTGGCGATGTCAATTTACTATAGAAACAATTAAAAACACTTTGAGTACGCAGGTCTGCTGCAACAGGGTAATTGCAATTTATGTTCAAGTTGGTACAACGAAAGCAGTTCAGATTAAATATTAACTTGGTATACATTATTAAGTCTTAAAATGACTATAGAATGATTGATAACTTAGCTCTGTGCGGCGGTCTACGTCGACGAGACCCGCCAACAGCGCGCGGCCCTCGACCTGACATACTTTGTAAAATTACATTTTACTCGAAAACGGCACTTCGTAGGAAAAAACTATAAGAGACATAAATTGTTGTAAATTACCTAATATATCTAGTGGTATCATATTTAGTGACATCGGAGCCATTGGTATGACGTAAACATAATTGGAAACAAACATAAATATATTTTGGAACAATATTTTTTGTTTCAGAGGCTTTTTAACTACTTTCCGGTGTAATAAAAGCGTTTAAAATGCATTATTCTTGTTTGCCTACTTTTTGTGAACATTTATATCTTTAATTTATCAAAATCGACCGAAAAACAACGGAGCTATGACTATTATTATGCAACAAGTACATTAAAAATCATTTAAATTTTCATATTTTAACACGAGATAAAACCACTTTTGCAAGAGAGTTCATCATGGCAACATTGGTTTTGGTGACCCTTAGTGTACCCATAAAAAGGTAAAATCGATTTCAAGAGTATATCTTTCGGGTATCACCTCAATGGGATTTTGAGGGCTTGGGTCCCCTACTAATGCCTCTTTCCCCACTAGCTCGGGAAAATCTTTAAATGACATACTTCACAGCGGACCTAAACTTCAAACCGACTTACCTGATGTTCTCACCTGGTGTAGGCGCTTTAAATTTGTATTTGCCACTGACATTGAGAAAATGTATCGGCAGATCCTAGTGCACCCGGATGATAAAAAATTACAACGAATTCTTTGGTTAGACAATGGTAACTTACGTGAATATCAATTGCAGACTGTAACCTATGGTTTATCATGCGCTCCATTTCTCGCTTTAAGGACCATAAATCAACTTGTCACCGACCATGGTCACTTATATCCTCTCGCTAGTGATACCATGAAAAGAGGTAGATATGTAGATGATATCTTTGGTGGAGCTGACTCTTTAGAGGAATGCCAAGACCTCGTAAGTCAGGTAGATGATCTGTGTAATTTCGGTTGCTTCCCTCTGCAAAAGTGGATCAGAAACGATCCAGTAGTTCTCTCATATATATCGTCATATCTTCAAGAGGAAAATACCTCGCTTTTAATCAATGACTCATCTACATTACGCACGCTAGGACTAACTTGGAACCGATCAAGTGATGATTTTCAATTTGTTCCAACACAAGAACCAATAGATAAGCTAACTAAAAGAAATGTTCTCTCCAAAATAGCCCAATTGTTTGATCCCCTTGGATTCATCGCGCCAATCATAATTAAATATAAAATATTTCTACAACAACTTTGGCTCATCAAGATCAACTGGGATGAAATTTTGCCTCCTAGTTTACAAAAGAAGTGGAAGAGTTTCGAATCTGATCTTAAAGAATTACCTTTAATCAATATACCTCGATATCTTGGTCTCACAAAGACTTCATCTGTTGAGATTCACGGGTTTTCAGATGCGTCTAAATTGGCTATCAGTGCCGTTGTTTACGTAAGAGTAACAGATCACCCTTCAACCAAAGTAAGTTTTGTCATTTCTAAGACCAAAGTTGCTCCTCTAAAGACAATGTCAATCCCTCGACTTGAACTCTCTGCAGCTGTCCTTCTAGTGAAGCTAGTGAAATATACAAGAAAGATCCTTGATTTAGATTCGGTACCCACTTTTCTTTGGACTGACTCATCTATTAGTTTAATTTGGATCACTAACCACCCTTCAAAATGGAAAGATTTTGTACGCAATCGTATCAGTTTTATCCAGGATTCCGAACCACTTGCTAAATGGAGATATATCTCAGGAAATCCAGCAGATTGTGCCTCACGGGGAGTCCGTGTAAAAGATTTAAGCAATCACAATCTTTGGTGGACAGGTCCAAGATGGCTTTCAAGTGATGAAAATGAATGGCCAACACCTTAGTTTGATTCATCCAAGGAAGCTTCATCAGAACTTCGATCTCCTGAAAAAACTTGCCACGTTACTCACTCAGAACCTGAACCAGAGATGCTCAACCGCTACTCTAATCTAACGAAGCTGTTGTGCGTAACAGCTTGGTGCTTGAAATTCATCGCAAGGTTAAAAAACCTACTGAAAGTAACCACCCCTCTTTAAACCCACAGGACATAGAGTCATCTCTCTTGTTGTGGACAAAATTAGTACAGCAAAAGTGGTTCAAGAATGATATCGCCAAACTAACGAACAAGAGATCCTTAGAAAAATCAAGTCCTCTCATAAGTCTTAATCCCTTCATCGACAAAGATGGTTTGTTAAGAGTCGGAGGCAGACTCGACCGGTCTTCCTTAGACTATGACACGAAACATCCTTACATACTTCCGAAAACATTCAGATTGTCAAAGCTGGTAATACATGATGCTCATCTCCGATCCCTCCATAGTGGCACTCAAAACACTCTAGCTACAGTTCGTCAAAAATTTTGGATCCTTGGAGGAAGACCCATTGTAAAAAAGGAAATTTTAAAATGTGTAATTTGTGCTCGCTATCGATCTGAAAGAGCTCAACAGCTTATGGGGCAACTCCCACCCTCTCGTACAATGCCATCTCGTCCATTTCTCCATTCTGGTGTAGATTATGCAGGGCCGTTTTTAATTAAAACTTGGCACGGAAGAAGAGCAAAAACCTACAAGGGTTATATAGCTGTCTTTATTTGTGCATCAACATCAGCTATTCACCTAGAAATAGTCACCAACTACTCAGCTGAAGGTTTCATCGCTGCCTACAAACGATTTACTGGACGTCGAGGTATTTGTGCCACTCTAAGCAGTGACTGCGGGACAACATTTGTTGGAGCAAACACCGAACTTAAGCGACTATTTTCTAAATCGTCATCAGATTCAGGGAAACTCAAACATCTTCTTGCAAAGGACGGAACTGAATGGCATTTCAATCCACCCGCAACTCCACATTTTGGAGGTCGATGGGAAGCTGGTATTAAATCAGTAAAATATCATTTGAAACGAGTTATGAAAAATGTTACACTCACCTATGAAGAGTTTTCTACGGTCTTAGTACAGATAAAAGCTGTACTTAACTCTCGTCCCCTTTGCAAACTCTCTGAAGATCCAGATGATTCATCAGTTCTTACACCTGCGCAATTTTTGGTCGGCGAGCCTTTAACCACAATTCCTGAACCAAACCAGTTGGAAGTGCCTGCATCAAGACTAACTCGATGGAAACTAACTAGACAACTTCTCAAATCTTTTTGGAAGAGGTGGTCTCGAGAATATCTTCAACAGCTTTAAGCTATATACAAATGGCGGTTCCCCTCTACTCAAATTAAAATTGGATCCATTGTTCTTATTACTGATGAGCAACTACCTCCATCAAAATGGCCTATAGCCAGGGTAATAGAACTTCATCCAGGAAACGATGGACTGACCAGAGTTGTTACCGTTAAGACAGCCACCTCCACCTTCAAAAGACCGATTGTGAAATTGTGCATTCTCCCAATAGATGAAGAAGCCAGTGATTGACCCACTTAAATAACTTACGCATATTGCCTCTTCGGTGCAATAGGGGGGAGAATGTTTAAATGTGTTACTGGTTGTACCATTGACTTTGTACACTACGTGAGTAGACTTCTCATAGCATAGGCGTGTGTGAAGCATATTGACGGTGGTGCGATCTCGTGCGGCATCCATCGAAGTACACCTAACATATGATAGATAAATCAGTATTACCACTCTTCTAAACCAAAGATGAAACATTTTATAGCTAAAAGTTATGTTTATGTTTTGGTAAAATAATTTGGCAGCACTGTAAATTCAGCTGAATAATAACAACATCGATGGCAGCGACTCTGGTGCGGCGTCCACCGAACTTCCAAATTTTTGCCTCAAACTAAATGCATTGGATGAGAGGTCTATTCACGTTAGTGTACATAGTCAATGGTTGTACTCTATTTCAAATCTGAAGCAACTAAATCATATGGTCTTTGTTATTGTTTTCTAATATTATTGTTCTGTCAGTTGTAAATAAATATCATGAAACATCATCTCAGTTTCTCTTTATCTATATCAAAAATGAAGTAATTTACTTGGTACTTATTTAAAACCAGATCATTTAAGTTAGTTATCATTTAGACATCCTCTCTTTTATCATAAAGATAAATAATTCATGGGACGATGTCTACTCCCAGCCTGCCTCGGATCTGGCTGACCTTAAGAGGAGGTTAGACAAAAACTCATTAACGTTAATGTGAACAAAACTAAGCACCTCCGAATTTATTTCAGATCTGACCTTGATCCTGGTCTGAGGACACTTCGTATGCATAAGTAGGTCTTAAGAGTTTAGGTTTCACATTACAATTCAGGTTCTAGACCAATGCCTAACTTTTATGGCAGGCATAAACTAGAGAATATAATTTTGTTTCGTAATTTGAGTCCTGATTGAGGAATATCAATCGTGTTTAACATTTTTCGAAAGCTGTGTTTCGATAGAAATTACGCAATCAAACGTGAATTAAAACGATGATTTGATCGAGTGACATCTGTGGGGCTACGTTTTTTATGGGTGGTCGTCCGTAAACTATAAATTTTCAAAATATAAACTCGTGAGATATTTAGAACACTGGCTTTGCTCGCTTTCTGACTTACATCTCACTCATGGCTTAAAGGCATTCATAATACAATTGATTCATAAACTACTAACTTATAAGCAAATTCAAAAAAATGTTTCGTTCGAAACAGTTTAAAATTGTTTATGGAATTTTAATTCTTTAAAGAGCTCTTAAAACTAAACTTGCAAGTATATCAAAATTGAGAGAAAACTATGGGTCACATGTAGGAATCTCAGTATTTTCAAATGTAAACGTTTTATATGTTTCATATCATTTTAAAGCTCTAATAAAAATATACATTTTAGTGCAAACAGGATATAGTTATTTTTACTAGTGTCATTTAAAAAGTACATATAAAACGTTTACATTTGAAAATACTGTACTGAGATTCCTACATGTGACCCATAGTTTTCGGAATACCCTGTAAGGGTGAGTTTAAAGTGATACAATAACTAACTTTTTTATTATATTTCTGACAGTAGGCCTATACTTCTTATGGGGGACCCCCTTTACTTTTTATTTTGCTTTCAGGCATGTATTTCACTTTTCAAAATTTCCCGCCATTTTTCCAATATGGCGGCCAACTTTAAAATTTCTTATGGAACACCCTGTATTTTATGGTGTTTTTGGAATTTACATGTAATTTTGAGACATTTTTATTCTTTGACATTTTTCTCTAAACCTAACGGTTATTGAGCTACAGGTAATTAAAGTTCATTTTTAGTTCCATAGAATAACATGGGCGAATGTATGAAAATCTTTATTTTTAATTTTCTCACCAGCCGGTGAAGCTACGGTAATGATTCAAGATACTAAATTGTTTATTTTTGTATGCTCTTTTAGATAGTATCAACCAAAATGGTGAATTTTTATTAAACTTAGGTGAAAAAAATGAAAAACTGTTTTTTTAACCATAAAAACCCCCATAAAACCCAGTTCCCACAGTCCGACCGTCCTGGTCTGCCAAATCCTACAAATATACGTTAATTTACACCTCTCCACCAAATTTGATCAAAATCGGATATTTTGGGAAAAAGTTCTTAGATTTAAAAAGATTTTATGTATATAAATATATATACATATATAATTTCTACTTATAATTCTACTTATAATTTCTACATATAAATTCATACATACATTTATATAAATTTTAAAACCCATATTTTCGAGTTCTAAGGACCTTAAAGTAAAAAGTTATCATGCCGTCGGGGTTGGATTTACCATTACAAGTACCGTGATAGCTCATTTTATATTGAAAAAATTTGTTACAATTTGAAAAATGAAAAATATCTTTAAAGAACTAATTAACGAGAGTTACATGCAATTACCAATACATATTATATACCAAAATGTGCACAATTTTATCCTCTACACTTTACTAATTTACATGTTTTAGCTATGTTTATTGGTTTGAGAGATATTTAACAATACCTTACAAAAGAACAGCCGCCATTTTGAAAAATAGGCCATAGCAGGTGAACGCAGCCTCGGAGAGTGGTAGACTTTTCACCATCGTTTTTCTCGGGTAATTTTACATAAGAATAGATCAAAAACACTAAGTTTGCAATTACTTCCGGGTTGGTCAACATTTTTACTAGACTACAATGTAAGCAAGGCGATATTACATCCTGCAACCTTGCAGTAGTCCGGTCTACACGGTGTCAGCTGTAATTACGGGGTGGACAATATCAATATATGAATAATAATGTGTGTTGAGGACGTTTCAAACAAATGGAAGTGTTTTTAGCCATTCGTAAGTAATGTTGGGTTGTGGTACACAAATATATTTTAGCATAGTTTTATTGTAAGTGACTTTTAAGTAGCGGGTGCAATAAATAAGTCGCATATGTTTTTTTCATATACCATATTCTATTGAATGTACCTTTTAATTTCTTACACTATTAATAACATTGCACTGTTTATTTTAATTCAAACAATATTAACAATAACAATATTATTTAAATACAATCTGGGATCGATAAACATATTTTTTGCATTTTTTTAGTATCGTATTTATTTATGAATTTGATTTATTTATTATTAATCAATTATTACCAACCAATTTAATTATTAAAACCTATAAATGTTTCAATTTAATAACTATAAACAGAAATTTTATTTTCAATTTTCTCCTTTAAAACTTCACTACGACGTTTGTAAAATAAACAAGTAAAACTAATGGTTAAAAAAGCAGTTACGAAATAGCAACAAAACTTAGAGAATTAGTGATAGTGAGAAAATTCCAATATTGAAAATATTTAACGAGAATCATACGTACGCGTGCTAACAATTCATTACGAAAAGGTCTCCAAATTAGGTGAATGTGGTAGTAAATATGCAAAGCTGGTGGCATGACGACTCGGTGGATGCGTTCACCAAACATGTTTACGCGATTACATTAGTACATTTGCATTACCGACTATGGGGCGATATGTGCTCTCATTACTCTCTCCCTGTGTACACGTCTATTGCGAAATGCTAAGTTTCATACTATAAATTCAGTTTTTGGATTGTTTAATCGAAAACATAGTATTTTTGCTAAAACAGGAAGTCGAAACCTTAACTCATTCAATGTTATTCAAAATTGGACGTTTTTTGGTGTTTTAAATAGATAAATAGAATTTTTAAATGGGACTGTCTCTTTACTTGTAAAAAATTTGCCGTTGTGGGATTGCCTTTAAATTGAAAGAAATACCATATAACCTGGCCGCAACGTTCAAAGAAAAATACAAAGAATCGATTCTTTACATTTTATTGATAGTTGTATTAAGCATTATATAAATTAAAATAAACTTGTTAAAATTTTTTAATCTTTGAGCAAGTCGGGTTTATTACATTTATCTAACAGCAATTTTAAATCCTTTAAATGATATTTTTCACAAAACACTATGTCATGTGAAGGAAAACTAACAAATTATTTGCTCAAAAAACAAAGATTGTCTCATAGCAAGTTCAGTACAGATCAAAATGTTCCCAAAACTTTATCTAGAAAAGTTTTTATCGCGTTTTCAAACCAGAGAACCGCTTCACTGTTCCTAACCACGATTATTATTTTGTTTCTGTGAAGCTTTTCATCATTTTTTCACTGGTGGTCGTGGGTGCCAAACATTTTCTTCAGTTTATTTATGTATTTTTACAATTCGCCTTTCGGTAATATTTGGAAAAGTTCTGTAAGTAATAAACACGAAATAAACACGAATGTTTTATCATATTTTAAAATAAAAATAACCTGAAAGATTTCAGGCTTTAGAAGTTAATACAAAATGAATTAACCGGGACGGTTGTACGTGTGTAGAGGACTGTGGAGATGTTCCTGAGCAGGTCTGACTCATGAGGTGGTATAAGAATTACACTCTACGTCCCAGTCTGATAATACCAATCTGCTACTGTTCATGAGCGTGAGAACAATTATTCATAACAATAAAGATATACAAAAAACCAGATTTAGGGACAAAATTCACCACTGCTTGAAACGGACGTCGAAATGAACTAAAATGGCTCAAAACCACTGAAACCTTTAAAAATTGGAACCCCATGGAACTTATTGCCTTTAACTAAGTGGGAACGATGATGAAATTTAACTTCCATAATACATAACATAATAAAAAATATCTATGAATTTTAAAGGAGAAAAATTGGCGATTACCTGGTAGTTTTGATGGCCTTAGAAGCTTCCACCATTTGGTTTTCTATACAACTACTTAGTACGACGTGTAATGCAGTTTGATATTTTTATTTCGAGTCCAGAATTATGCTCGGGTCCACCGGGTGATATCACAATCTGAGCTATCGCTGCTGGATACTACACTAAATACTAGACATTTTGAAACAATATGGATGATATCATCGCAATTTATTTTTACAATCCATCTGCATTTGGACTCTTAAGTTCTATATTCCAATAATTAATTGGTGAACATTGCTTACATCTACAATCCTGATGTCATAATGGCCAGAACAATGGCATATCTTGATCCGATCAAAAATCATGACCTACAATCGATATTGAAGTCTAAAACACCAGAATAACGAGAATAATAATGTTCAATGTAAATTGTGTAAAAATGTACAAACTTTTCTTAGTTGGTAATAATGAGAAATCAAATAAGATTGTAGAATTTATTCCTATACCTTATAAATATAATATGAACAATAATATTGTATGGGATTTGCTTCTACCAATGACTATGAATAACCAACCAAAACTATGAATAACGAATTTTAATTATTTAAATGTTAATTTGGGTAATCAAATGCTTCCTTTTTATTTATGATACTGTTTACAAAGTTAGTAAAATAACATAATTTGTAATTATACTATTCAAATTACGGATGATCAGGCTATAATTATGTCTTTTAAAAACTTCTTTTTTTACTTAACAGAAAAGTTTTCGTTAAAATAAAACGTAAAGACAAATGAGTTAAATAAAAACAACAACTGATACTACGGTATACTACAATCATGATGTAAATGTCCCTCCTCTTTAATAACACTTAGTTAATGCCTGCCCCACGGAACACCTTGTTCATAACGCTGAGTTGTTTTGTATAATGAGAAGTAATATGTACAATGTTGTTTCGTTATTCATAAAACATCGTCCAAGCCACATTATCAAAGTAGGATATGTAATTTTAATTACATATTAATGTATTTGTTTACCTAACAAAATAACTTATTGAAAACCTATCGATTAGGCTAACGTTAAAAACTAATTAAAAGTAAAACAAGTAATAATTTATGTGGTGGTTAAAGAGGGAGAAGGCATTGTTATCATACGAGTGGTGACGTCAGCTGCTTCAGGGCTGATGATAAATGGCGTAGGAAAACATATTTCTGATCACAGGAATTGCATGCGAGTAGTGTCTTTTGGCCACTCCTGGCTCAGGTCAAGGTCAGCGGTTGGAAGTGGCAGGTGTGGGGTTGGAAGTGTGGGGTGGGGGTGACAGTGATGGATGGGTTTGGGAAGTGGGTCAAGGTCATCCGGAGGGGGTTTTAAAAAAGTGGGAGCCGCAGGGGCTCGGTGGGAATGGGGAGGTTTTCGTTTATTTTTAAAATTAAATCAAAGTCGTGTTGTTGTGCAGAGAGGTGTTGAAATATCGTCCAACGGTGAGGGAGTGGTAGACGCCGAAGGTGGTGGCGAAGAGAAGGTAGACGCACAACATGCAGAGTACGAATTTGAACAGTTGCAGCAGGCGGACCATCCCTTGTTGATTTTCCGTTTCCAATTGCAGCCTGTTGATCTCTAGTTTGAGTCTGTCCTCTTCCAATCGTGTTTTAAGTGAAACATCATCCATCATGTTTGTGTGCTTGTTTTAATTTCTGTTGGTGAAATGGGAGCGGTGTTGACGGTCGGAAAGTTGGCGATGAAATGAGAAACGAAGATGAGGACAGGACATATTTACTGGAAAGTGGTGGGGGGTTAAGAAAAACAGTTGTGTGTCCGATCAAACGTCATTGTCAGCTGTTGGTGTAGGTTTGGAGGATGCAGGAGTGAGTCCTAGCAAACCATCTTCATCTCCACTCTCAACTCTATCGCATGTTGGACAACCGTAAACAAGTTCCAAATTCATAGTGATGCAGTGGAATTTGTCTATAATATCTTCTAAAGTTTCCATTAAATCTTTTAAATCATGTCTTGTTCTAATTATAAAAGTAGATTTCATATGTGGTAGCGGATAGTTGTTCATTGTACGGGAGTCGGGAAACAAATGGCGAGCGTCAGTCAGCGGCTCGCTTATATGCTGGCAAGGGCGGTGGAGGGGGAAGTGGAGGGGTGGTGGCGTGGTGGGGGAAGTGGAGGGGTAGTGGTGTGGTGGGGGAAAGGCGATATACCCCCATGCGAACCGTTGGCCAGCGCATTTCGCTGCGGATCGTTGTTCATCGTACGGGAGTCGGGAAACAAATGGCGAGCGTCAGTCAGCGGCTCGCTTATATGCTGGCAAGGGCGGTGGAGGGGGAAGTGGAAGGGTGGTGGCGTGGTGGGGGAAGTGGAGGGGTAGTGGTGTGGTGGGGGAAAGGCGATATACCCCCATGCGAACCGTTCGCCAGCGCATTTCGCTGCGAAACGCCGTTCGGGTAGGTAGTAGGAGGTGTACTATAAATATTAAATTTATATTTAACCAGAGCTTGCATTTCTTGTTCCTCGTTGTTTAATTCAATAATTTTAACACCATTAGTTGTCTGTTCCTCTTCCTCTTCACTTTGCGACGATGAAGACATGGAGGTGCCTGAAGAAGATGATGACGATGAAAATATTTTGGTAGGATTGACATATTGCACTGTGATGTTGATCCATCTTAAAGGATGGTTATCCATAAGTGTGAGTAAGTTTTGGAATAGGGTTTCCATCTCTTCTCTGTCGGTAATTAAATGTTGAAAGGAAATGAATTTATCATCCATGTTGTTGTCAGTGCAAGTAATGAAATAAGAATGAGAAGCGTATCGAATGATCCGTAGAATATATGTTGTAAAAAATAAGTGGTGGGGGTAATCTCAAGGTCAATCAAATGGAGTTTTAAAAAAAGGGCTGCAGTCAGTGACTACAGCTATACATTTGAAGCTTCAACAGGTTCAGAAGACCAATCTGATCTATACTTGCACGTACTTATGATGCATGTACAAAAGTCGTCTTTATAATATGCATTGCACTCTCGACAAATGACAAGTTTTTCCGGATGAAACTTGATACACCTCTGGGGACAGCAAGTGTGGAAGTATCGTGATTTATAAATCTTGAAGGTTCGCAATTTTGGTGGTGGTAGTTGCTTTGTTTCGCATCTGCAGTAACAGGATCCAAAGAATTCGCACTTTGTACAGGCTAATCCGTCTACCATCCATCTTCCTAAATCGGTGCATTTCTGTTCACAACAGTAGCGCGGTGAGTCCTCGTTTTTCTTCTCTTCCATGTTGGTGCTTCTAAGTTTAGGCAAGAAATGAAGTTGTAGATAGAGTGTTTTATAGATTAAGAAAAGTGGTGGGGGTAATCTCAAGGTCATCCAAATGGAGTTTTAAAAAAGATCATCTTACAAGTGTAAGATGTATTTATTTAAGATAATGAGTTTTCATCTTCTTTTTCTTTCTTTACATCTTGTTTGTATTTTTCTTTTTCTTCTTTAGCCATAGCGATGAGATCTTCAGTGGATAGTGGATGTACTTCAGGAAATTTTAGAATTAATTTTGGTTGGAATCCCTCTTTAGTTAATACTTGAAGATCGGACGTCATTTGTTCTGCACTTTGATAGTCCTTTCCGTAGATTTTTCCATTAAATTCAATCATCATTCTGTACAACATGGTATTAATAGTTGTTTTCGCTGCGTCAGTTGGAGAGCAAATGATGATTCTGTTAGGTTACACGTTCCTTTTATAGATGCTACAGCGACCACTTGATATTATTTAATATTAGTAATATTTCTGGAACTTAACATTACTTTGAGTAGATGGTGTTGTAGTTGAAGGTTGTGTGGAAACGAATACTTCTTCGTTGCAGAACTTCTGTTTAGGAAACATCCTCATGTTGTAAACATCAATATTTAAACGATAACCACCGGCAAGTAACACTCGCAGTTCATTAATAAAATCGTCGAGTTCTTCAAAAGTTGTAATGGTGGTGGTATCATATGATGCACACTTAACTTTAAGAGACATGTTGTTATTCGTAATAACTGGAGAGCCAACAGAGATGTGTACAGCACGAAAGGTAGTCGTAGACTGATGAGATCCTCAAGAAAATTACGGCCTTTATATACCCTCGAAACTAGGTCAAGGTCATCCAAACGTGTTTTTAAAAAAAAGCAACATATCGATAGTGCAGAAACACTATCGATATGTTGCCTTTTCTTATTATTTTTTTTCATTTTTATTTTTTATTTATTTAAAATCAGTTACACACATGTACAACAGTATATATAAACTACAGACTAGTTGCTAGTAGGCATAACATGAAGTGTAAGTTCAGTAGAGTTGGTTCCACTAGGACCGTGGGATGCCAAATAGAGTGCGCCGGGGTGAATCAGTCGTAAATCTTCATTCTGCAGCAGTTGAACGAAGCGTTTGGGAAGAAATACTTGAAATTTCGGTTCATCACCAGGTGTGTAGGGTGCTTCACTCAATGTGCAATTGATGGCGTCTCCAACTGATGTTTCCATCTTCTTAATAGTGTGAATAATGTAATGTTTTTCTTCTTTCAATTCTGAACATTTCTTAGTCGGTAGTATTGTAGATTTAGAATGTTTGTTGAATTGATCAACAAGCGACTGTAGAAAAGTTTGCGATGCCATTATTTTTTCTTACTATTGTTCGTCTTCTTCTTCTTGTGCTTGCGCGTCAGAGGTGTTGACTCCTCGGAGGTTAGAGTAATACTCATGCATTGTCATAGTGCCGCTCTCGCTTTTATACCCATCGCTTCCCCCACCACTTTGCTGGAGATAGACATTCAAACGATATGCGTTCTTTAAAGCACATTGAGACTGCCGATGTTTAAAGTTTTTAGATGCAATACAGATGTTAGCAAAGTAGCAATAAAAATCTTTCTCCATTTGCACATTTATCACTTCATGGTTTGTATATGCTTGTATCCAATTTGCTTTTTCCAATCCTCTTGTAAAAATAGTTTTGAACTCTTTGCAGAAATGATTCATAATGTGTGGCATCATATTGTAGGTTATAAAACCTTCATCCCATGTTAGATTATGAAAATGTTTCATCAACCATTTGTTTGTTACTTTAGCTTTGGTTGTTAATCTGTTGAACGGCAAAGGAGGCATGAATAAAAAATGATAAACAACAGATGTTATCATATCTAGTACCACTAACTCTTTAATTATAAAATTTCCATCATTACCACGGAATGCCTGAAACTCTATGATACCTCGCTTTACTTCCATTATTTCCGTCTTCTTAGAGAATGAAACTCGTTTATCCATGATGACGTTCAGTAGACAACTGGTATGTCAATGCGGATTGACAGCCTTTTATACTCCAACATTCTTCTTCTTCTTACTTAAAATATTCTTTGTCTGTTTAATTTGTTGTTGATTGTTGATTGTTGAAACGTGATTCGTTTTCCTTGTTTTCTTGCTTTTTTTCTTCATCTAAATTAAAGTTGGTTTGATTGTGGTGTAACTGTCTCCACATCTCTACTTCATGCGGGATCCTATTGAAGATTGAAGTATCTACTGGACCGTATAGGATTGGAACATATGGTTGTCTATCCAATGCATCAGTTAAATAATCTTTGATAATTGTACTTGAGAATATTAGCTGTTTTAAATATCTTTTTATAGGACCAGTAGCACAAGTTAAAGCGTAAAACTCTTCTTTTGTCAAATGTATTTTTATATTATATTTAGTTAAATCTCTAAATCGAACTAGTTGTTGACCACGTTGTTTAACAATATCGATTTCAATATTTGATTCGAACAAACCTAGTTTTGTTTTTCTTCCAAACGTATTGTTACTCAAATAGCATTCCAAAAGATGTATATGTTTCATAAAAGATTCCCAAGAAGATTCAGTGAAGGTTACCATTTTAGATCCGTGATTCAAAATAACAGTTGGAGAGTAATCCAATGATTTCATTACTCCAGCAGACACAGTCTTTGTCATACAAGAAGAAATAGGATAAAATATTCTAAGAAATACCTCCATTAAGATGTTGGTAGAAATGTTATCTTCAATTTTCCTTTTCTTCGTTTCTTTTTCAACTTCCTCTTCGTCTGTCTTCTTATGTTTAAACTTGAGGAACTCTTCCATTTCCTGTTCAACTTGTCTTTCTATATCCAAACTATTGTCAGCCATAAGAGGTGTAGTTTCTTCATTAGCACTTGATGTAGCAGAACTCATCTTGCGGACGATGTTACCCATACGACAATCAAAGATGAAATGAATTTCCAGCTCTTCTTTCTCGCTTTTATACTCGCAGATGACCTAGATATTGTTGATCTTTTGTAAAAACCTTACAAATCGTGCAGATGTTGTATTAATCTTTTTTTAAAGTACATTCTTCACAATTCCTGTCAGCGGTGTGTAAGTAACTATTTTGTCATGTAGAATTAAACAGTATGCTGAAGTTCCATCTGGTATTTTATCTTCAAATTCCATTTCAATTTTTATATCTACACTTGAAGATTTCACAGATTCATTTTGTTTTGAACAATCGATTACAACAATTGGAGCTTTTGAATAAAATTGTTCTGGTGATAGTAGTGGTGTATTTGTCTTACCATAATATGACGATTGAAATCTTGCATACATGTCATATAGAATGGAATAACGTTTCTTGTCAAATGAAACATTTAAACTGTCATATGGAAAGAACTGAGAGTTTAGAAAAACTTTGCAATTCTTTATCTTGCAATGGTCAAATTGACCAGCGTGCGCAGTTATAACATCTTTTCGTTTAGTCTGAAAACCGACTATTATGTACCTTGCTCGTTCTAAATAAGTAGAGGTTTTAACAGTCCATGTTTGTCTTTCTGTTTGAGGCAATATGGGGTATTCATGAAATTCCCAACTTCTAAATGGTATTACAATATCACGGTCAGATTTTAATTTTTTCAATAATAATACTCGATGTTCATCTGCCAATCTGACATGTGGTACTCTCCATACAACTTTATCCAATTGAAGTTGCCATTCCAAATCGGCATCTTTTGTTCCACTTGGCGCTTGTATTACATCCTTATTCGTTGAAGATCTGAGCAGTACCAGTTCTTGCTTTACATTTATTATTATTCTCTTGTAATCTTCTGCGAATCCCAAAAGCAATCGTAAAGGCACATTAAAATCAAAGTAACCTTTTGAATTAGGAGTAATAGTGTCTTTATCAGGAGTCACCCATCCAGCCGAGATTAAAGAATTCTTTTCATGGGGTGTTATTGAAGTCAATCCTTTCAAAGTTGTTGATATACCAACTTTTTTTGTTGAATCAACTGTTACTCCAGATATCTCATATCTAATTTCATCAAACAGATATGCCATAGGGTTATTTATAAAAGGAACAGTTGAACCAGATTTTCCATCCAATGTTGTTACTCTTCCTTCGATATATAAATAACTTTCACATGGTAATGTGTAGATATCTTGTTGTTGAATGGGAATCCTTATTTCATCATTATTATTTAATTTTGATGAAGTGTAAGGGTTGTGAGTGTGATATTCCTTCTCCCATAGGGTTTCGTCGAATGTCGGTCCTTGCGCTATATCCAGTATATCCATGGTTGGCAAGTTTTAGTCCGATCTTTTGTAGGAAGCGTATGTTGTCCGGTGTTAACTCGTCGAATGTTGAGGAGCTACTGAGCTCCCGACTCTTCCGTTGTGGTTTAAATGATAATCCCATGTTGACTTTATGTTGCTGCTCTGATATGTAACCGTATAGTTATTGTTTCTCCTCTAAAGTCAACACTAATGCCGTCTTGATCCAATATGTTCAGTACGATGTCTGAAATGAAACTGGTGTTTAACGGTAGGTATATCAGGTTTTGTGGCTTCTCAACTATTTTAAAACCAGGAGCTACTGTGGGGTAAAATGTATGTAATATGTGTTGATTTACTCCATCTCTATATGATCCGTGTATAATATTACACGTTACATCAATACTGTTCACCTTTAATATTGTTACTGTTGTATCGCCAGTATAATCATTTCCAGGAGCTAAAATTCCTTTCTTCTTTGAAAATCCGAGCAAATTGCCGATTGAGTGGTCTAAGCTAAAATCTATATAATACTTTGAAGTTATTTCTGCTTTTAATGTATTATTATTACCTTTTATAGAAATATTTTCTTCTCCAAGCTTTTTTTGTAATACTTGGTTTATATCGTCTATTTCATATGCTCCTGTAGATAATGGAATTATTTTCAATTGTGAATAATTTCCTTTTTCATCTTTACTCTCATAATAATGTAGTAAATTATTTTTCCCTTCTGTAACATTGGGAATTGAATTGTATGTAGTCAAATCCAATAATGCTGCTTCCCATAGTTTGTCCGTAGATAAACGTAACGCTGGGAAAAGTGTACTTTTCAATGTTGACGAATTTCCGCTCAGCGACACTGTATACGATGACATCTTAAAGCTGACTGACGCTCTTCGCTAGGAACTCTAAACATAAATGTCCGCATATTTCTGTATTGCTAGGTTGTTCTCTTTTGTAGTTGTAGAATATATTCTTGGAGTCCCGAAAATAATGTTGAAGTTCTTTTGGTGGCGGTAAATTTCCAAAACTATCAAAGTAGTAAACATTTTCTCCAAGTTTTTTATAAAATACCCAATGAGTACCTGGTCCATAATTAGAGTCTAAGTTTACTATTCCAGTTTCATTTTTCCACACTCTATTTGGTAATGTATCTTTCATAAAAACTCCTCTGAAGAATGGTATTCTTAAACATTTCACATATTTTGACAGTTGATAGTTTGTTAATGCTTCATTTGGAATTATCAATTTATTCTTCTCATTTAATACACACGGTACGGTCTTAAGTAAAGACCCGATCCGTTTTTTACCATTGACCATATGGATGTTTTCTTGACTTTCCTTTTAGGGTTAGTGCGACGTCTTCTTTTGATGTTCCCGCCTCTTTTTGCAGCTTCTTTTTTACTAGGTTTTCTCCCGCGTCGTCTTCCACCACCAAACTTAGCTTTCGTCTTCATGGCTGTTGTCACTGCCCAAGCTGCTGCTTTTTCCGCAATACTGGCGTCACTTGATTTAACCCTTTGCCAAGCTTTTTCCGCTAGCGCTCTATCCGCTATTGATCTATTTGTTGAATCTGCAAACTTGGAATACGCTATATCGTGTTCTTTGCAAGCTTGATCTAATTTATTAATTCCAGGATCTCCTCTTGCTAAACGTTTTGCCAACTTAGTTCCGGGTCCACAATATTGATAGCCTCCGGGCAGATGAAATTCGTATGGTAAAGCGTCTATTGCTCGATTTAGAACAGCACCAACAGGAATCCGTCTTAGCAGGGATAACGCAGCTGATGTTATACCACGTCCTTTCTTGCCGCTGTCTTGACGACGACTGAGCATTGCGGTCTTCATTATGTCGTCTTATATAACCAGCGTGTTTACTCCACGAGCTGCTTTACATAAATGAATAACACATGCACAATTTTTATATTTAAATACTTAATTATTCAAATTAATTATATACTGATTTATAATTCTATTTTTAATCCAAGCTTCTCGTTCATCGGGTTGAATCATCACATGACTCGTTGTACTAGCTATATGATTGTGGGTATCGATAAGTAAATTGCCCACTATTCTTATTAAACAGTCTAAAGTTACAGCATCTTTTGGATGTTGGGGATCGTGTAACTGCATAATACGTTTATCATTACACGTGTAAGCAGTCGAATCACTTTTCGACGTTGTTATGACTTGTCCAATAGTAGCAGCATCATTTAAATCTTCTCCTGGTAAAATATTAATTATTTTCTTCATCTTTGCATCATATTTGGTCCCAAAGTGTTTATCCCAAGTTATTGTTTGTCTCAATGTAACACAATCATCATCTTCATAACCAGGATAAATATCTTTTATTCTTCTATTACGACCATTGTATGTACCTAATGTACCACCACTCGCAATTAATGTTTGCACCATTAGAGGTACATCTGTATCTTTTATACCAAATCTTCCATTTGTTATTGTTTTATGTCCTGCATCCCATTCATCATTATTTCCTTGCATTAAATCAAACTTTTCATTTCCATGTATAAATGTATCTCCTCGCTTTAGCACGGCATCTTCATGTTTTACAAAATTCGATGTTCCCCTTTTTAATTCTTTAGATAACTGTTCCATAGTAACAGCGTCTTTTGGTTGAGAAGCGAACTTTACATTTGACAACACTTTCCCATGACAATCGATTTCATCACCATCTTGTAAAATACAGTTGTCCTTGATGTATTTCAGGTTTACAGCATCCCCATCTTCCTTTGGGTATCCAATGTCATTTATTATAAATTTATAAAAAGAAAATCCGCGTTGAGTCTTTTCCGGTATTATAGAATGTAAATATTCTTTATTAACTGAATATTTATCATTTTTTGGATTTGCCACGTTGGTTATTCTATGATTTCCAGCATCATATGTCTGTCCATCTTTTAAATTATTACCCTATTGTAATTTTAAAGTATTTGAAAGTTCAGATGATAAATACTCTTTATTAATTGCATCAGAACTGTCAGTTGGTTTACCAACATGAATTATTCTATGTAATTTAACATCGTAAGTATTCTTGTTTAATTTCAATGATGTTGAAGTTGCTTCTTTTACTGTTTTTAAATTTGCTCCATCAGTATCTTCTTCTGGGTCTTTAACAAATTTTAAACGTTTGTTACTCATATCATAGTCACCTTCAGGTGTTTGCGGCAATCCACTTCTTTTTCTGTTTTCTCCTCCTTGTACTCCTAGCCCGGAGTACCGTCCAAACTTGTCGACGCTCATGATTGAACTGATCTACTGTATGCTCACAGCTCTCTTATATATCCGTGATGATTTATACAACTATTCCACGATTTCGAAGTTCGTCAACTAAAGCCACCCATTCATTATTTAAGCCTGTATGACCAGCTTCCATGGCTTCATGTAATAGTCTCATTCTATCAACCAATTTATTTATATCATTATAGTAAATTACATTTGTATTATATAGGTTTTTCATTAAACCTTTACCAGACGTCGAAGTTTCTCCTTTTTTCTTTTTACCATATTCATCCATAAGTGATAAGTCCATAAGTGATAAAGACTTCCTCTTTAGCGGTTTCTTCAAAGCGGGCGCAGTTCGTAATGTTGGTAGTTTTCTCAGCGGAAACAATCTTTTTATTACAACTGTATATTTAGTTGCGCGTGTTCTATTTATCATTGAATCTTTGGAGTAATTCTTCTTATGAGCATTAGTATTTTGCAAAATTTCTTTAAAAGTATTTAAATCTTGTACCGTATATTTTATAGGTATATTTTTAAAAATCAGTTCAAATAATCCTTTTGTTCCTTTATATTTATGCTCACCAATAACAATGTCATCATCTTCAGTCAAATGTACTTTTGAATCTCCTATTTTTAATTCATTTCCATCAATTCTCGCTCCATATACATGTGACTTGTGTAGTTTTGGGTTTGCTTTTATTTCATGTAACATCTTCATGATATACTTTCTTCCAAGAGGTCCTTGTTGCAATATATCACTACTTAATTTTGTTAGATTTGGAATTGATTGTTCTGCTTCAGGTATATGTTGTTCTTGTTCTTCTTCTTTTTGAACATTTATTTCTGGTTCTTCTTCTCTTGTTTCTTCTTCTTCTTTTTGAGAAACTTCACTATCACTTGTGTAAGAATCATCATCTTCTTCCTTTTTTAAACTCTTTACTTCAAATTTGGAAACAGGTAGCAAAACATCTCCTTCATAATGAGGTTTACCAATAGTTTCTGTTATCTGTTTTAAAGGTTATGTAATAGGCTTAAATGTAGTCTCCAGGAATTCTTCTCTTTCATTCAAACCCATTCTTAATGCTCGATTTTTAAGTCTAATCGAGTCACTCAGTGATTTTATTTCTTTTAATAGTTTTTCTTGGTTCACCATGTTTACGCTGCGAGGTCTAATCTATTACTAAACGTATCATTAATCGTTCAATGGATTAATACAAATTTATCCAATCCTATACGATATCTTCCATTTTTTATAGCTTCTTCTTTCATAATAACAAGAAATCCATATTTTTCAGCCCATGCTTTGCCACACATTTCTTTAAATTTATCAAATGACATGTCTGCATTTACATGATCATTATATATGTGCTTTAAATTTGTTTCATCCTGCTTGAAGATAATAAGTAGATTTGCATTATCTCTTATTAGTTGTTTTGGAATTTTGCTGTAAGTTTGGCCAATATAAATGCTATCAATATTATAATGTCTCCCCATGGCAAAATAACTTCTAATAGTGTCATGATTTTCACAAGATACATCATCGAATATAAATATAGAAAATGGTTTAGCCTCGTTTGGCTCCATTATAGTTTCACTAGCATTAAACTTGTAGAAATTAACTTCAGGCACACTTGCGAGTACCTTATCCAATAATTGGTATTTGGGTTGTTGCAAAGATTTGGAAAAGATATAAATGTTGTTGAAACGTAATCCTTTAGGATTTGTTATTAAGTTAAAAACCACATTCGTCTTTCCACAATTTGACGGTCCAGTTATTAAACATCTTATTGTGTTTGGCAATAGTTCACCATGTTTTCCATGATTTAACTTGTCGTTGTCAACTGTTAATTCATCAATATTATTAATAAAAAATCGATCCTTTTGTTGCACAATCTCCATCTTGTCTAAAGGTTAAACACGTAATGAGTTGAAAAATTGCTACACCAAGTCTTTTGTAGGGATCCAAGAGTCTTCACTTTTATCAAATCCCAACCAACGTACTTTAACCTTATCCTTTTTTCTTTGTAAAATTTTTTCAACAAGATATACATCGCCGACTGATGATTTTAACAACTCATGTCCGTAGAATCCACCTTCGAGTAATTCACCCTTGTTGTCCTTTAAGATGTAAGTTTCAGGTATTGTTGGTTGCACTTTATAGATTGTAAACACTTCATTAGTCCAGTTTGGCAGATATCTTTTACTAAATACTCCTTTGTACTTACTTATACGAACTTTATCATCAACTTTAAATGTTTTAGGCTGCATTTTTTCACGTTTAGGAGCTGTATTATTCCTAATACGTTTTAATACCACCTTAGCATTACTGCTATTTACTTGATTAGGCTTCATACCAATGGTTCGATGATACTTGTTGTTATATTCTTTTATAAGTTGCGGTAAGATATCATACCAAACATATGATCCTCGTTTGGAAAATGTTTTATACATTGCTCCTTTTAATGTTCTATTGAATCTTTCTATTATTGAAGCTTTAACTTCAGAATTTGTAGAATAATGATTTATTTTATACTTCTTCATTAAAGCTGCAAATTCTTTGTTAAAATACTCTTTCCCATCATCAGTTTGTAGATGTTTGATGTTGAATTTATTTCTTTGTATAGCCGTTTCCATAGCTTTTGTAACACTTTTACCAGTCTTGTCCTTTAGCGGTAAGGCATCAGCCACTTTAGTAAAACAGTCTATAATCGCTAAAATGTATTTGAATCCTTTATTCAACTTACTATGTGGTATCATTTCAATGAGATCGGCTTGGAAAAGATCATTCATTCCTTTTATAACTGTACTTCTTCTAGGGAATTTTCTTCTTGCTGGCTTATGAAGTTCATTTACAATTTTATTTTTTAAGTCTTCCATCTTCAGTTGTGTCTTCTACATCGCTTGTAAAGATACTGATCTCTAGAATGGTTTATCCTCTTTTATATACGGTTAGGATATAGGTCAAGGCCATTTTACGTTGGTGTAAAAAAGAGGGAACATGACATTGGGCTTGTCATGTCCCCTCTTCTTTACGAAAGGAAAAAGGAAGAAGGTAAAGGACGAAGAAAAGGTTTACTGATCAATAGGGATTAGGGAATAGTGGCCGAATGGCAATGTGTTGATGTTATTTTCAAGAATGTGGCGTTTATCATCCTTATAACTTAATGCCCACTTTGTTTGTTTTACACTATACAGTATATGGTTGTAGCTTCTGATGGTGTTGAATGTTGCGGTTGTTTCCACATTTTCAAATAAACATCTCTTATAATGGTCAAACTGTACTTTCTTCTTTAGATATGAAGTCTTGATGCCTTTGGCTTTCTTCACCACTTGATGTTCATCCTTTTCACTGATGTACAGTTGGAATGAGTACAGTTTGGACATTAAAGCGACAACTTCTTCCATTGGTACACCATTTGTTTCGTCTTTAAACTTGCCCAACACCTTTTTATTTCTATTGTAGTCATAGTTGGGATGATCTTTAGGATAATCTGAAAAGTCAAAGTCAGTAGTATATACAAAAGTACGTAGATCTTCATACATGTCTTCTGTTCTTATCCAATAAATGAAAGCATCTGTATCCATATATGCTATCCCGATGTTTTCTCTTCCATAAAACTTCACCATCTTGTTGTAGTGAAAGTCATACATGTGGGTTTTAGAAATATCCAAAATAGACATTCCCACATATAGAGGACGATCCATTGTTATTGAGATTTTGTTCATGGTAACAGCTACAAGATTCTCGTTAATAATTACACTTGTTCCAAAGTTTGGTTTTTGTACTAACTTTTGCAACTTCTCCGGATCGCTTACTAATTTTACATCTTTATGTTTTCTTTTGTTTTCCAACGTTTTGCCAAATATTGAATTATTCATTAATTTGAAAAAGTCCTTTTGAAAAGCGGATGTTGCTGCAGTCCTTCTTCTTGTGTTGTTGTCGATGTATGGTTTTAACCAACAAGATTGATTAAATTGTATTGCTCTATTGATTCTTGTTATTTTCAATCCCAGTTCTATTGCTTGCTGTATTGTCCAATAATGAGCTACATATCTTGACTTGTTGGTTAACGTCATCATTAATTTGGGCCATCTACCAGTTGGTGATATTTCCGTCTTTGGCAATAGTGGTAAATCGTAGTGGTGGTCATGCAGTTGTTCAGGATATTCAAAGTCCACATCCAAAATGTAACCAATGTCTCCATCTTTGGGTATGTCCATTATATTGCCTATCGAATCTGGGTTCGCCCACTTAAAATTACCATATGGAAGAGGATTTGACATAGCCCATCCATATAGGTTATTTGCGTCAAAATAACCTAAGAATGTTGTTGGTTGTGACGCATCGAAGTTTGGGAGATATTTGTTGTTGGCTTTTACATGTCTAGTTACACTTTGTGTCAATCCTCCACGAACACCTGACTCTATCATCAAAACCATATCAATATCTGTAATAAGTTCAAGCCTACACTTTGTTTCTTTCAGCATAGCTTGCCATGCTAGTCCAGGTGATGTATAAGAATGAAGTGGGTCCAATCCATATGCTTCAAAACAGGTATCTCTAAATTCTTCCATTATATCACAAAGTAAAGTCACATCTAATTTAACATAAAAGTCGGAATATTCTCCCAATGTTGTCATTCCTAGTTCATTCCATACTTTACAAGCGTGTTGATAGTCCTCTTCACTGATGTCCTCTTCATACAACTTACTCTTGAAGGCTTCTCTTGGCGGAAGTGATGTTTCTTCAAATTTTTCCAAACAATTGATGTAATCATAGGGGAAAACACCTTTGCGGAGAACCAAATCCAATTTATCTTTACTTACAATCTTCATTGTTTCTATTAAATTTTCTTTCTTTAAGTTTTCAGTAAGTTTACTCAAGCTAGATGGCATAAAACGGTAAGAGTCTAGAAAACGTAACTTCATATTTCCAATTGTTTTACTAAAACTAATAAACTTTTCAGTAGTTTCCGCTATCACATCGATTTTTCCATCATCTCGTCCCAATTCCGGTATGATAAAATGTGCATCATAACCACTAAGGTTATGCAAAATTACAGGTATAAAGTTGCGAATTTGATAGTTAATATTACATCTGTTACATGCGGCACCTCTATAATAACCTGTTAGATGGTCATGATCACGTACCTTGTGATTTTCCAAAGTATATTCATTTTTACATAAATAACAATGGGTCGAATTTTCATACTGAATCTCTTCTTCTTCATCCATCGGTATCATTGGTACAATATCACTATACAATTTTTGTACATTTTCTGCTATCGAATATAAGTGGTCAAGGAAAATTTTAGAAGCATTTTCACCGCGATATATGACAGGTTTTGAAGTTAGATCATATTTATTTAAATGATCTTCTGACAGTGTAGATTTAATTAATAAACAAAAACTGTTTGGATCATGCATTTGGTACTTAACACTTTTCTTGGCTTCATCATCATTATTTTCAATAGGAACAAGTGTAGATTCAAAATCCGCATAAACAACAATGGGAATACGGTACTGATGAGATATCTTCTCAAATTTTAGCTCGGCCTTATCTGGTGATGGTAACATTATTTTTGCTTCATAGTTGTTGTTACATAGTTTTTTATGCTCTTGTAACCATTCTTTTCCATTTCTTCTTTCTTGTTGAAAATTGAAACATCGTTTGCAAATTATCTTCTTATGTCTAGTTTTACACAGTTGGTTATTAACAAGAGTTTCAAACTTTTTGATCCATACATAGTGTGAAACATCACCTCTTGTAAGTAATAGCAAGTCCCTATGATCCGGTAGTTCATTCTTTACCACACGCAATGGGTACACTTTATTCGAACTGTCCAAACCGAAAACATTAACAGATGTTCCAGGGTTTTGTTTTTCGAACTTTGGGATGTCCTTTAAAGTCACTGGGTAAGTCAATCCTTGAAAATTATATCTATATCTGTAAGTTTCATATTCTTCACTGGGTCTTTCCGAATTTTGAGGAGGTACAAATTTTGTCGTCATTGCATATCTAAAACATTCCATATCTTGGTTCTTAACATTTATACACGATTTAGTATCCGAAATTTTCTTTGGGAGCGGAATATAACTGCTACCCCTTAATCCGTAGCCGTGTTTATGAGTTCTAATATCCATACCCTCAATACTAACCAAACTCCAACCAGATCCTCTGCCTTCATGTTCTTGAATTTTTGTTAATATCTCTTCTAAACAATCTTCAACTATTGAATTAATATCTGAACTTGCCATGATGGTCTGGTTTTTTGTTATGAATCCTCTTGGTGACATTTCTCCTTCTACATTAATAAACATAGCATGTAGTAATATGCTAAATTTAATGAAGTTTAGTCTTCTTAATTCTTCTGTGAGTGTTCTCCTTGCAATTGTACGCACTTCCTTAAAAAACTGCTCCAATTTCAATTTTTCATTTTGAATTTTGTGGTGCATTACTACTTTACCTTCTAAAGCATATACTTTTAAACTTGGTATAGCATTCGAGGGTCCTGCTAATGATTCTTCTTGTTGTTCTTCTCCATATAGTTTTAAATCTTCATATTCGGTTTCTGTTACATCTTCATTATTATTATGGAATAACTCTTTGTGTATTTCTAGTAGAATATTATCATGAAAGATTTCTAAGCAAATTTCACATTGATGCATCTTGTTGATGTTTACTCTTTGAAATTTAGCAGCGAAATGAAATGATTCTCTACTGCTCCCTTTTTATAACCTCCCAGTTGTAGTGGGGAGGGGGGACGGTAAGATTTTTAGTGAGATGTTAAAAATAGTAGGTTAAGACTAAAGCTGAAAAGTAATGATTAAAGCCTATATTTTTTCTTCCAATTGCAAATACTCCACATATACCTCCGCCCATAGCCATAACAGATCACTGTTACACCAATATACACCAAAGGTGGGTCTATCATCAACTAAAATTGGAGATGCTATGTTTACTAATCTTTCAATTTCTATCCATGCCATAACTTCAATTACAAACCTTCCTATAAATTTTTATTAAAACAAAATAATTTAATTCTGTCTTTATCACAATATTACTCTTAACTAGAGCTTTCCAATGATGTATCGCTTGCCCTATTCCGGCAAACCGTTCTCAAGTTATAAGAAAATTTGTTAGCACTTGGCTGGCGGGGGGGGGGGGAGGGGCGGGGGCGGGGGCGGGGGCGGGGGCGGGGGCGGGGGCGGCGGGGGGGGGGGCTATGCATGAATGGATTGAGGTCAAGGTCACCAAAAAATAATAATGATCCAAGGTGATGGAGGCGGCAATAACCGTCTCCACCACCCTGTGTTCCTCAAACACTCCCAATCCCAACCCAAAAAAGTTACGTCTTGCGAGGGATCCCAATTTTTTTTGCCCGCACGCACTTTGGCGATCCAGTTTGGTGAGCTGTGATACGGGCGGCCAGTCTCGGGCCATTTGGCACTGGGCTTGACCATGTGGTAGTTAGGGACACTGGAACAGCTAGTGCAAGACGCAACTCTAACCTCCCACCCTTAATCTAAACCCGCCCAAACATATTTTTCCTGACCAAAATTAAAAACAAAAATCAAAAACAATAAAAATATGCGCTACCTACGGCACAACGCGCATGTCCCACCCATATTTAATGAAGTTCAATCCAACTTCTTAAAGTTACATTTAAATTTAAATTTAATCTACCCATCCTAACAGCTAGCTGTGAAATGTAAAAAATTATTAGTACACAGATAAACAAACACAGACATAGATACACACACACACACACACACACACACACACACACACACACACACCATAAACCAATACTTAAAATTAAAAACACATTTTTTAAACATAAATAATACCATAACACACCTTAATGCTAACATCGCAATGCGCAAGTTAAACCTTAAAACTAACACATCTTAAGACTAAAACCAAATAAAACTTTACATAAAACCATAGACACACACACACACACACACACACACACAACTAATATTAAATAATAATAGCCTAACAACAAGAGTAACTCAAATATATATCGGCCGCTTATACATTTGAGTTGCCCTCTGAGTTCGGAACAACCATCGCGTCCGACGAATTGTTCCGAACTAACTCAGCAATAGTCGCCAAAGAGGTTCTCGGCTCACAAAGTGGTGGGGGGCCTGGAGGGGTTTGAGGGGCGCGGAACTTTCCAGTAAGGTCAGTGGAAAATCCCCAACGGATGTGCTTTGTTACATGTGGGTCGCCCCTAACGCAGGTGGAGCCTTGTGCCTCTTAATTAGCATTAGATAACATCTAATTACATCCGCTGACAAGTACATCCGCTGACAGCTACATGCGCAGCTTTCCCCGTCGCGTGCGTGACAGCATAACTATCGCAGTTTGTTATCTGCCCTCTTCCACCGCTTAATTATACTTCCAACGGAAATTAATCGCCGGTACACGCAGCCTGTGGGAGGGGGGCGGGGGCGGGGGCGGGGGCGGGGGGGGGGCTTCCGGTTTCCGGTCCGGTCGGGGGGGGGGGGTCATGCATGAGTAACCATCCGCATGTATATAAACGACGGGAAGCTCGCGCGCCTCCCATATAGGGAGCTGACACCCCAACGGTAAACAACCAATCCGTGAGTTCATACCACATAGTACTTTAACACACTATTTATTTTAACATTTTTATTATTTTTACACTATTTCTTAACACTATACCAGTTATTTTATATATCTTAATTTTATTTTCGTGTCGAGTTTCCATTTTTTTTTTTTTTTTTACTAAAATATGCTAATTAACATCGTGTGCAGGAAACTCACACTGATTAATTGCAGGTTCCATTCTTACACACCTGTTTCCTCCTTAATATGCAAATTACTCTCTTACTTTAACAACACTTAAACTCTAACCGCTACTTCTCGGTCATATTAATATAATTAGTGCTACACTACGGGATTTACCTGTGCAATAGTGCACGCTATGTTTCCTGCACGTCTGCAGGTAATACACCTTACACCCGTCTACTATTATACTTATTGCTACATTACACGAGACATTTCTTTCACGCCTGCAGATAATACACTTGCTAACCATCTACTATTATAATTATTGGTACACTACGAGAGACATTTCTTGCTCACCTGCAGGTTAGACACTTTACAACTGGGTACTATTATAGTTATCACTACAGCATAAGATTAAGCCGTACAGATGGCTATTGTAATCCTACTTCATCGTGCACGGACCATTTCTTGCACACCTGCACCTTATACACTTTACAACCGTCTAATATTACAATTATTGCTATGATACGGTAGTTACCTGTTCAATCACAGTTGCAGACCCACTTGCTTATCCACAGGCCAATACTTGCAATCCTACAACTGAATAATTAATTAATTAACTTCCGCTATTACCGATACTTTTCTTAAACTATCCGTCTCTTCCTCCGACTCTTGTGACCGTAGCCGCAGCCGACTGACAATTAACCGAGCTCTCCCAAACCTCGCTCTTTTATGCGGTTTTCTCGGGGAGGGGGTTGGAGGGGCGTCGCACGTGACTCATCGATCGCATAAAAAGGGGGGTTGCCGCCGCGCGCGCGCCATTTCGGTGGCGGAATCGGTCGGGTGAGGTACTATCCGTTAGTCTCTTGCGCTTTTATAACTAACGCTTGTTACTCTAAAATGTGTTTGCACTTAATATGCTAATTAGTCTTTATATTTGTGCACAGAGCATTTCCTGCACACCTGCAGGTGATACACCTTACAACGGTCTACTATTATACTTGTTGCTACAATACAAGATTTACCTGTCCAATTGGCAATTGTAATCCTACTTAGTTGTAAACGGGATATTTCTTGCACACCAGCAGGTCAAACACTTTACAACCGTCTAATATTATAGTTATTGCTACAGTACAAGATTTACCTGTACAATTCACAATTGTATTCCTACTTATTCATGCACGGAACATTACTTGCAATCCTGCACCTGAATGATTAAGTAACTTCTGCGGCTACCAATATTTTTTTTTTTTCGCCTATATGTTTCCCCCTGCTACAACCTTTCGCGGCGCCGCCCGACAAATAACTGAGCTCTCCGAAGTTCTGTTCTTTTATGTCATCCTCTCAGGGGGAGGGGTTGGGGAAGGGGAAGGGGGGGGGGCGCACAACCCCCATATAACAGGCATCGGTACCGCGCGCGCGTCATTATAGTGGCGATAGGGCAACAGTGAACAACTATCCGCAAGTCTCTAACACCTAGTCTAACACTTTTTTACTTACACTTTTTTACTCTAACATATGTTTGCACTTATTATGCTAATTAGTCTCTATATATTCAGGCACACTCGCGGGCGCCGGTCATATACTCGCCGATTGTCGGAGAGTACACATCTCCCCTTCATATATTATTATGGCTTCGCACTCTTTACAACTAAAACTTTTACGCACAAAACATATTTTACAGAAACAATCTAACTCCACAGTTTCCAAACCGCGTACTACATTGGCTAAGCTTAAGAAATACTACAGTTTTCACCCGTTGTACTTTGCAAAACCAAGCCTGTGCAACACTGCATACTGTACTGATACTGTTTTGCACGCTGTCTTAACTGACATGCTGCAGTATCAACATTTCAATCTTGTTACACCTATTGACGACGCTATCCAATTATTCTTATTCACTATATTACCGGGTTTATATGATCGTTCTTCCTTGGACACATGTCTCATTCTACTGTATCGACTCGCACTGTAAACACCTAGGAGCTCTCCTATCATGCAACTATTATTTTAATTTAATTTTAAAAATAAACGATAACCTCCCGCGGCCCGGCGCCGCCCCTCCCAAAACCCCCACCGAGCCCCTGCGGCTCCCACTTTTTTAAAACCCCCTCCAAATGACCTTGACCCACTTCCCAAACCCATCCATCACTGTCACCCCCACCCCACACTTCCAACCCCACACCTGCCACTTCCAACCGCTGACCTTGACCTGAGCCAGGAGTGGCCAAAAGACACTACTCACCCCTCAATAAATACATAAAACATAAAAAATGTGAGTTACATTATCTTTGTTGCACCAGTCTTTCAGCACCTCTTTCTAGACTAAAGTTTATTGCCTGAGTGTTTGACTCATTCAAAACAATATTATTCCTTAAACCATTAGGACGCTGTTATGAAGAGGCACTCAACTAATGTCTTAGATAGGCCAATTTCAGCAAATAAGCTTGTGTCATCAGCATAGAGAATTGCACTGCCGAATACATGATAGTAGAGGACATTAATGGCCATAAGAAAAAGAAATGGGCGAACTATGGAATCCTGCGCGACACCATGGTCTACCTTAAACAGACGGAATATTTGCCCTTCCAGTACACTACATGTTATCTACGGTGGAAGTAGGACTAGAGAACTTTGAGTGCATTCCCACGCAAGCCACTTTTACAAAGTTTCATGAATTTTGTGTGAAATGCAATCAAAAGCTCGTGAAATTAAATATGACATACACGGCATAACTGAAGTATTTTCTTTGGTTTCAAAAGAATAAGAACAACCTGTCGTTGTTAGACCCCGTCCAAACCGCTAAGCCCGTCTGCCGTTTACGGGCATTTTGCGCAAATCCCCGGAAGGATGGAATATTGAAGGAAGAGAAAGGGTGAGAGATGGGACATCAGACGGGCGCCTGACCATTCGGAGTTCCAACTCCCGTGCTCCTGTGACAACTGATTTTCAGGCTCAAACAGGCTGACGTGCTACTGACATAGAACGTGCTCTGCTCTCCGCCTCACTGACATAAAAAAAAATCAATTTTTATTCCTCACAGTTAATTTGTAAAATCCCACGAAATTTCCCACAATATCAAATTATTATCTTGAGAATTTTTTTTATTGCATGTACCTTATACATAAATATTTATAATTATATAGCTTAGTATTTCAATCTTAAATTTAGTGTGTGGGCATATTTTACAGTACCTATGACAGTAGAGTAGGTTATAAAACACTATTTACACCAAAATGAAATAAGGTAAAAAATAAAATGTAGGCTAAGTTAAATTTAAAACAGCCAGGTTTAGCAATATTGAGGAAAATTAAAATCACTGATGGATAAAATATAAACAAAATCATATAATAGAAAACACCAGGAAGCAGTACACAGAATAAAAGAAAAACAATATCTCCATGTTATTGGTTTTAATAACAGTATAGAGTTTGTTACCAGTTAAAGTAGGCTTTACAATTTGCAATGCTGGTAAAAACTGCTACAAGTTTTTATACTAAAACACATCAGTATCACTCAGTCTCAGTAGGATACTTAACTCAAAAGATTTAAATTTCAATAAAGCCAATAGATAACTTAACAAAATGTTGTAACGAACTAATAACATATAATCAATATTTTATCTATTCAATAACTGACATAGCTTGAACAATATAACATAACATAAAATTATAAAATTAATTAAAAAATTATGTAAACAAAGGAACTAAGAATGAATATAACTCATATTAACAATCAAATAAAGAGTAATAAATACCATACCGTACTATACACAAAACAAAAGTAAAACCCCACTTTCAAAATCATATAAAACCTGCCGGGTATGATTACTCCAGTCTTCTTGTCAACAAAATGTTTATTTCAAGTTTTCATTGCAATTTTAAAGTTTGTACTGGCTTAATAAACAGTTAAATATGAAAGCGGCTGAGCAAAGCCATAACAATTGAAGTTTACTAACAAAAAACTATTCTATAAAAAAGAAACAATACAATCAAATTTACACTGATGAAACATAAAAAATTCCAGATAAGGTTTTGAGAAAATAAAACATGTATAACAATCTCACGCTTCAGGTAGGCCTTAGAGAAACAAATTTTATTTGAATGTGAGTGATATAATCAAATATTTAAACATAAATAGTCATGAAAAATACTGTACTAAAAACTCAAAGGATTTTAATTTAAATAAAAGAAATATACAACAAACATGTTATAAGCTAGTAAGACAGGTAATATTTGGTACAACATAGTTAAAAAAAAAAAAACACAAAATTGACTAAAATAGCTTAAATTATGTTAAATAAAGGAACTAAGAAGGTAACCCAGTGACCTTGTCATCAAAAACAGGGGATACTTTGCATGAAATGGGGTAGTAGGTTTAATTTTATTTTTTTTTTTTTGTGATAGGCCCGAGAAGTTTAATCCAAATTTTCGACCTCAGCGACCACCGCCAAATAGCGTGAATATCAGTGGAATTTTGCACTTTTCACAACCATTATCATTTTAAAAGTATATAAGATATTGTAGACCTAATAGTTTCCGAGATTTGGCTTCGCAAATAATTCTTAAAATAGCCAAATTTTGAACTCTTTAAGTTTAGCCATTTTTGACCCTGAAGTATGACTTTTTCATAAAAAAAAAACAATCGTAATAATTTTAAAATTGCATTTAATTACCTACAATTTAAGACCAAAATGGTTATTGTACGCCTAACCCATTGCAAGGCAATATATGGCTCTTCAAATGTACCATCAATTCTATACTTGGCATGACATTGCGAAATTCAGAGTTCAAACAGCTGGACATCTAATCACATAATTATATTGGGGAAACCAGCTATTTTGAGGTTTTGAAGCTCGAAATTTCATGCCATGTAGTACAATATTTAAAGTTTAAAGCTAATTATCCTCCATAAAATATGTTCAATGTACTTCTACGGAGGTTAAACTCGAGGCCGTGGAATAACTGACACCATGCTCACCCGATGGACAGTAGGAATCATATATCTGCAGAATATTTGTGCTGAGGTTGAGGAGTTCTTCAATGTTAAGGCACATATAAGTGAGCAGCATGTAGAAATGAGACCCTCACGAATCACTCGAGATGAAACGGATACAAAGAAGCTATGCGCCTGGTTACATTATCAACCTCCATTCTCTAATACGGATGTTATCATGTACTTAAGCAGTGGAATCGTTGTAGGGGAAGGCGTCAACTGTCATATAGCTAGAGATATTGGCAAGGAAATCAAAAGGAAGGATAAAGTGGTATATCTTTCGTCTGAAGCTAATACTGTGACTGTTGGCAATATAAAAGTGACCATTGACCCCCTCACACTGTTTCACCGGCCGTTCTGATATAGTCCGATGAAGAACTGAAACACTTCTTCACACATGAACTTTCACCATTTCCCTTGTCTCTATTCACCCAATATGGAATGAGAAAGGGTACAAAATCCTCTTTCTATGCCGCATTTCCACTTTCGACATTATTGAGACAGAAGGAATATCCAAATTGGTTGTTGTAGATGGCGGTCATCTACTTTGAAAAGTGATGTGGCCCAAAGGATCCTAATTTGATTTGATATGTACCAGATATATTCAATATCTTGTTAGATTATGGTCCACCCACAGCAGTAGTGTTTGACGGGTATCCTACAGAGGCTGATAAAAAGAGTACAAAAAGTGCTGAACGTGTTCGCCGAGCTCAGTCACATTCTTCTCATGAGGTTATATTTGAGGAGACAACCGTGCCTCATCTACCGCAAGAAAAGTTTTTATCTAACGATAAAAACTAAAAGCGTCTCATTCACCTACAAAGATGGAAACAAAAAACATTCAGGTTGTTCGACTGAAGAAGATGCTGATAGGCTGATCATTACTACAGCTACTGAAAAGACCTATAATTTTAAAGTGATCATCGTAGGTGAGGATGTGGATTTACGAGTTCTCCTTAATGGAACTTTAGAACTAACAGCACAACATGGGTCGTCTGCAGTAACATCCATAACAGTTAAAAAATTATCGTATCAAAATATAACAAGGTTAGGCATAAATTACCGTAAATTGGTGTGTAAAAGGAAATGGGCTCGTCAATACAGATAGGCATAGGAGGATTTACTTTGGCATTTCACAACAGATCATCAAGCATTGCCATTGATAACTTTTCAGTTTATATCTTCCTTTGTGCTGCACTAAATTTTTAAAATGATTTAACTAAAGATCCGAGGTCTTTATCAAATACAAAAATCGGTTTCAAAGACAAGTGGTTAACGAGGAAGTCCTTATTCCTTTTGCAATAATTGAAGATCGTTCTTTGAGAACTTAAATAGGAAGAATATCAAACTTGAAACAAGAGCTACCTCATCCAAAGTACTGATTATTGGTTCTTTAAATAAATTTATTTTCCTTTTATAATATTTTTTTGAAGAGAGAAACACTTATAGCAGAGCATTTATAATTATGTATGGTATTGTAGTGTGTAAAACATTTCAATAAGTTTGACATTTTGTCGTTTTCTACAGAAATTTCACTATGAAAAGGATAACGTACCTTGAATAAAACGGAAGGCTTCAACATGATTTTTAAAAAAAATTTGAACATCTATAGTTCAAAGCGGTTGCATTTATGTGTAATAGCGGTTTATTCTCTACGGTAAGTTGTTTAAAGTTTATCTGTTTGTATGTGATAAGTTATGGTTACCAACCAAGTTGGATTGTGAAGTACCTGAGGAATTTTTGTCATAAGAGTATTTTACCATCAATATTCTCAAAACAAAAGGTATGACAAAAATTGAAGACCACACAATCGGATAACACAGTTCTTCAAAAGTTGTTCATCTATACCTTGTTAATGTCTTTATAAACCAGAAATTGGCCAGAATTGACCTAACGACGCCTTTTTGTTTGCCCAACTCGGAGTTGTGTTTAAAGTTATAATTGAAAAAAGCTATCACGCCTTTTAATTGTTCAAGTAATATAAGCTATTGTTTATCCTCGTTTGTGACCAAAACCTTTTTTATCAATATAATCACAATTGTATGAGTAATCATACGAACGACCTTTTGTTTGCCCAACTACACGATATTAATTAAAAATTCTATATTTTTAGTTATTTTTAGGGGTTGTTTATTACGGAGGCAAAAACGCCTTATATTTCGTTTCTTTTATATGTTTTACGAAAAATTATAATTAGATTAATATGATTTACTAAATTTATGTATGTAAACTCTAAACCTGCAACTTTGTCCTCGGGTTCAGCAAAGAAGTTTTCCAATTATAGCCTCGTCTAACGGATGGCCGCACTTGAATTGGTTATGATCATCTGCTGATCTGGATATAACGCTGAAAGACTGGAACCAGTTTAAAATACTTTCGTCACAGCAGCCCTGAGTAATTAATTGTTAAGAGTAAATGTGTACATTATTGGTAAAATTGTAATAGTCACTATTTTATCCCTAATTAATGCATAAAAAGAGGCAAATTATTTTTATAACGTAAAATTATAACTAACGCAATTTCTAATTAGTACTTTCTCATTTTAAAGGAGGACAATATTAGAGGAAATACTAATTACATGATATATTTAACATATTTTCTTATATATTCTATTTTCTTATATATTTCTTATATATTCTTGATCTAAGCAAACTAAAATAAACCAAACTAACCTAACATGATGTTTGTTAATAGTACTTCAAGTTCCTTTACATCTTTGTCTTCCTTTCATGAAAATTTTCCTTTTACCGGGTGTTTACCGAGTAATTGTATTTGTTAGAAGCAAATAATAAATATATTTAATAGGAATTGCATTTACTCTACACATAAGTTGTAAACTTAAAAGAATTGTTCAAAATGCTTTCCACTAACTTCAAATTAGTTACGAAAGTATTGTGATTAATTCAGTTTACCTCGATAACCCGACTTATGAAACACCCGGTATAGTAAAGTTAGATAAGTTACGTAAGTAATTGGTTTTGCCTGGTTAGGTTATAATATTTTTACACTATGTGAAATATTTAATGTAGAGCCATTATTAAACTGGTTCCTTATTACTGGTATATTATGTATCATATATAATAATAATATAATATAGACTTTTTTATGATTTGATTTCTATTATTCTTACATCGTTAGATTAAATATACAAACTATCAAATAATAACATGGATTTTTCTACCTTATTTAGTTTTTATGAATTTAAAGGGTAAAGATTCTAAACAGTCGCCATTAAAAATATAAATTGTAAAAAAAAAATAATTATGATGCTACAATTAGGCATTTACGTCGAAAATATTTATGCCAAGTTTCAACTTATTACATAAAACAGATTTTAAATTAAAAACTTTTCCTTAAAAAATAAATTTGAAATTTTTGTATGATGATTTTGGCTTGTCTTTAGGTCATAAATGATAACTTGAGAGATCAGAAGAGAGTTTAGGGACACTATGTATAATTATTTATTGTAAGTGTGTAAAAATGGTTCAATAAATTTGACATTTTATCGTATTCTATAAAAATATCATGAGCACCTTCAGTTTATAGTCGGCGAGTTTCTGTGTCACAGCGGTTATATTATACGGTTATTTGTTTAAAGTTGATCTGTATTTTTTTTATTTATATGTGATAAGTTATAGATACCAATCAAGTTGGGGCTCAATAAAAAAGTAATGGCAAAAATTAAAGATCACACAAACGGATAGCACAGTTATTCAAAAGTTGTACTTTTTTATTGTCTGCATGTTTTTTTGTGATCTGTGTGAGCCAGTTCTGCCGAAAATAAGAATTTTCACCTCGTTTGACATAAGTCTAATTTTAATCATACAACGACTCAAAGTGTGTCATATTGATTTATGACGTTTAATTATTATGTAAATATCAAATTTATTGTAGTTTATTAATACTTTTTTATTGCTAACAACAACAAAAGTTTTGAACGATGGGTACAAAATACATCGCGTTAGAGGTTGCTGTAACGTCAGTCGTGAAGGATTACTTCCGGCAAAGTGTGTGTGTGTAAGCCAACATTATTCGCTTTACACAGTTGACGATTCATTTTATTCTTGTAAATTTAGTTTGTTGATATTTAAAATGAATTTACGACAAGCTAAATATTAATTATTATAGCGAGGTTTGAAATTCAGCAATAAATATTTACACTAGAAACAATCACAAATTTGTTAGAAGCAATTGTTAGAAGCAAATAATAATTAATGACTAAGAATAAATTAATGTGGAATATTTTAAAGATTTTTTAATTTTAAATATTAATTAAAAAAACTTATTATATGTTAGTTTTATTTTATTACAAAAATTTGAGATCTTTATTTTTCTTAAGTTTCATTGTCTGTCACAATTCATTTGGTAATACAATTAGATTTGGGTTGTCGGCATTTGATATTATTGGACAACAAAAGTAATTTACATTATAATCTAGAGTGGTATTTGAACATGCCTTTAGACAAAATATTTTAATAAAATCAACATTATGAATTCTCGAGTGTGATCGTTTTTTATGCTCATCAGTTGGAATTGGCATCTTGCGAATAATAAGAAACACAAAGATTTAAATTAGAAGAGTATTGCACTGTTACGAGCTGATTCAAATTGTTGTTAAAATCACAGCAATGAAATATGCTTGTATTAAGTAAGTGTGATATTATGAAAACAAAAAATTATCAGCTTCAATGTGATAAAAAACCGGTTTGCGCTCAAAACTACTCGTTCATAACTCATTGTTTTCCGAGTTGCAAAAAACGTTACTTCACTAAAAGTAGATTACAAATATTTAAAAAAAAGTTGTGTGCGTACCGTACTATATATTCCTGGACAGGTTTATTGGCAGGTGGTGAAACAGCTGTTACAACCTGTTACCTTACAAAACTGTCCTTAAAAATAACAGTATCTGTTACGACCAGAATATAGAAGTATATGACGCTTAAATTACTGATCATATTTCATGTAGGCTGATACAAATTAATGTTTATAACAGTCTGGGTATTTTTCTAAGCATTTGTAATAAATAATTATTAATGGCGACAGTTTGTTTTAACGACACTTAGCCTAATCGCTCGGTAACAAGTAATTATAACCTTGTTATTCTGATGTTATTTAAGTTATATTATACATTTTTTATTTTAATATTTACCATAAAAGTTTTTGGATTTATCAGTTGAACGTGTTAATCAGTTAAAAACATATTTTAATAGTAAAGACAATAGGCATATACAAAATTAATTTCCGGCTCAAAGTTCTTCAGGACAGTGTACACCAAAATGCTCAACGACGACTTCAAAAGTTGACAACCCTTCTGTTGACACCCTTGAAGAAGACAACAGAATTCAAACGGCAAAGTAAAACATTATACATAATGTATATAATATATAAGGCTTTTATTCGACAATGAAAGTGAAGTGTTATCCACATCTTGAACACTTGTAAAAAAGAACTTAAAGGAAGTAGGATCATCAATCAACTTAAATGAGATTGCGAAATGCAGCAAACCCTTGCCACCTAAAACCACGATCGTGCATAAAAGTTTAGGAAATGTACAAGCAATTTGTGCTGCTGCATGTGGAGTTGGTTTGCGAACTGTGCAACGAACGTGCCTTGAAGGGAAATCTCTTATTTTCAATTTCCCAAGTAAAAAAACAAACGAAAAACTCTCACAAAACTTAATGATATTGACAAAGACGTTGTCCGGAGAACCGTTCATGAATTTTATGGTAGAGAATACTACACCTCAGCGAAGATTAAGAAAAAGCTTGTTGAGAAAATCGATGTTTTGGGCTCTGCAAAAGAATTCTGTCAGAAGAATTCTACACAACATAGGCTTCTAGTACAAGCGACAAAATGATGGCAAAACTTTTCTGATGGAACGTAACGATATTGTTGCCTCGAGAATGAGATTTTTAGAACTAATGAACCATTTGCGAACTTCAGGAGACACGCGCTCCGTTTTCTACCGGGATGAAACGGGGATCACCCATAACAACTGTCTAAAATACATTTAGCAGAGCTCAAATCAAAGTGGGGGTTTAAATTTACCACCTTGAAAGGGGGCGTGACTTATTGTCTTGCATGTAGGGTGGCTGATACTGGTTTTCTTGATGGTGTCAAGCTTGTCTACAGAAGTGGAAACAAAGCCGAAAATTATCGCTCTGAGATGAACTCAATCATATTTTAAGATTATTTCCCAATAGCTTTTTAAATCTGCTCGCGGAGGGTTCAGTCATTGTCGTGGACAACGACCACTCTTCCACACTCAACCCATCTCCTACGACAAGGACATTGAAAGCAGAGATAGCTACATGGCTAGCCAAGGAGAATGCCCTTATTCGCCTACTGAAACAAAAGCCGAGATGCTCGATAAGGTAAAAATTGGTCTACTGTTTATAAAACGATGTTTATTATTATTATTTTTTTTTCAAATTAACTTCTATTACAGGTCTAACCTTAATATATATTTCTATATGATTATTTTATATATTTGTATTACACCTTAATTTTGGTTATTAATGAATGGTAAAGTCTAAATTATCTTTTTAATACGAAGTTATGCTTCTTCGTAGTATACCATCGATTTAGCAGTATTTATCCTCTTCAAAAAACTTATTTTGCTTCAAGGCTATTGTATATTTTTTTTTTTTTAATTCTTATTCTTGCGGAGAAACGAGGAAGAGCCTATACATGAGTTGGATGTACTGGCCAATGAAAGGGGACATGAAGTAGTCCGTTTACTCCCTTAGCATTGGCAGTACAATCCGATAGAACTCATCTGGACTCAAGTAAAAAGAAAGGTGGCTGAAAAGAATAACACCTTCAAGATCGCTGACGTAGAACGATTACTCAATGAGCTCCTGACAACGTCACTGTTGATGCGTGTAAGCAGTGTGTTAAGGATGCCGAAAATCTCCAGAAGTACGATTTCGAAAGGGAAGTTGTACGGGACAACTTGGTTGAGCCCATGATAATCAATTTAAATGATGACTCAACGACTTCGGAAGACAGCAATGAAGAAGAGAAAGACGAAAGAGCAGAAAGTGCTGGATTCATATCAAGTGATGAGAAAATGTGTTAGTGACAGTACAGATCACTGACAATTATGACATCATGATTCTGCATATTGATGCTTAATTTTCATTACCACATGCTATCCTACAGTAAAATGTGCTCAATTGGGTTTTAATTTGAACCGACATACGATTTGTTAATTAATTATAAAGTGCATTTAAATTTTAAAGATACAGTAGCATTCAATTGTGTTACATTGTAAATAAAATGTATATTCTATCTTCAGTACAAACAGTTACTTTGAAAGGAAATTAGCAGTCGCGGCTTGTGCGTCCGCACGGGTGACCAGGGATTTTAAGGGGGCGCTCCGCACCGCCAAGGTGGTTAGGAAGTAGGCGGGAAAGGAGAGTTAAAGGAAGGAAGGCGCTTGAAAAACTAAACAAACAGATTAAAAATGGAAATGTTACTATTTTTTCTTTCTATAATGTGGGGCAAGATCAATGGTCTTGTTGGCACGATTTTTTAACTCTTATTTATATTGTTACTAGTAAGTACCCTCTTAAAGTTTTAACACTCCTTGTTGTCAGTTTGCGTAACCAACAAAATTTCAATTGCGAGCTATGAAGAACGAAAAACATCCCGTCCCGGCCAAGCAGAGGGTACGAGCACTTCCGATGCCGGTCTCACTTCAACATGGTAGTTCGGAAATGTCCTAAAGTTTGTTCTCCATGACTTTTTGCAAAACGGAGTGTCTGTGCTGTCCCAGTGCGTTTAATCCCACGAAATTCAATTGTTTGTAAATATTGTAAATATATAATTATACTATGTGCGTAGTTAAATGTTTAAGCGGAATAAACAAAAACGTCCATTAAAACTTTTTTTTAAATTTAACAATCCAAAAGCTGAAATAAAAAATATTTTAAGTTAATTTGTTATTATGTGACAAAAATAACAGCTGATGCTAAAAACAATTGAGATAAAAACAGTTACTTTATGATTCAAGTAAGAGCAGTCACTAGAAACAGTTAAACGAGGTAATAGGTTGCAACGGCTGTTTGACCATCCGCCAATAAGTCTGTCCAGGACTATAGTTTTTAAGATTTAACCTGAATTCACAAATTTCAGATAGTAAAGTGAATTTATATAAACTCGAAAGAATATTATTCCGAGTTTAAAAATCATAATTGCTACATATTTTATCTAAAAAATATTCGGCAATATCTTAAATTTGTAAAATATCTTTATTTTAACCCATAAAATCCATTCTTTTAAAAGTGACTAATTGTTTATTATACTAGTAGAAAAATTCGTAAAAAACTTGACTAGCACTTATTGGTAATAAAGAAGTTTTTGTGAAATCAGCATTTTTATTTTTATATGAATTATCTGTGTCAATGATCTGTTTAATCAATAACAAATTAATAAAAACAAAAATTCTGCTCAACTAAAACGCTAAAAGCTATTTACTTTGCTCACATTTACTCTTATATATCATTTGGCGTTGTTTGCTATGGTAGAACTAGTGATGCAAACCTTGTTAGTATATTAAACCTCAAAAAAGCAATTAAAATTATTTTAAATCTCAAAAATGTTAAAAAAAAGATTTAGTGAAAAGCTGTTTTTTGAGTTATGAATAATGACTCTTTATGGTATTTATGTTCTTCAAACTGTAAAGGCGAATAAAACAACTGAGACTTTGTTGCTTTATTAGGTGATTTGTACACATACAACACGAGAAATAGAAACAAATTTGCTATTTATTTGCATTTCATGATTTTTTAAAGTAAAGATTCTAGAAGTGCTGGTATTAGATTTATTTCCAAATTACCACAAGAGATTTTGACCATAGTAAATATAAAGTTATTTAAAACAAAGCTAAACAATATATGATATAATATGCATTATACTAATTTGGGGAGATTTTCATTAAGTGAATCTATCTCATAATTTTGAGGTAAAAAATATCTTTTTATTTTATCTTAATTTAGTACTTGTTGTATTTTTTTTTTTAGTTGATTATATGAATCATGTCTTGTGAACAATGATTTTATGTGAAAATATGTAACAACACAATTCTCTCTTTGTACCAGTTTATGTAAATTTTGAAACACTTGTACAATTCATGAATAAAAAGGTTTTTATTTGTTTTGAATAACTCAGAAAGTATTGCCGAATTGTCGTATCTAAATGTTTCATAGTAATAAAAAGTAATGGATTGTAAAAAGTATTGATAAAAAGTAAATGGATTGTACATAGATTCAATGTTAATTTTTTCAATCTCTAAAATCTAGCACTAAGAACCATCAAGTTTTAAGGTTCAATTGTCAAGCTCACACTGGATATAAAAAATAGAAGAGGCTTTTGCAATTGTAAATGTTAAAAAAGAAAAAAACATCAGTAAAGAACTGAACGGAATAAGTAAGCTAAAAATATTAAATTTTACCAATAAAATTTGAAATATATCAAAGGATTTATAATAAACATCCAGATTTGAGAACCGAATAGTAAAAAAAAAGGTTTTAGTATTTGTCTTGGTGCGATAAAATGCTTCCTTACTCTTTACAACCTCAAAATCAAGTAAATATTGATTTATTCAGAATAAATCCACGCACAGACCAATATGTGTACAGATCAATACAGTATCACAATATGGACGGGGAAAAGTAAGGCAAAAATAGGTCCGCCAACCTTTTAAAAACAAAATAATAATAATATAATAAATAATTGTTTGAGGTTCGGAAAAAATGTTTTTAAAGAAAAGTTGGACATAAAACTGTATTATCCCTAAAATACATATTTCGAGAGGCCACTAAGTTTCTGTGGAAGTCAAGAGTCGAATCTGGCCAATCCATCATTCTGAGGTCCCATTCTGGAAGATCCACATTATAGCGGCAACATCTACTTACTCTATTACTATAAACAAATTATTCTCTAAAATACCTAGAAAGAGTAAAATTATTTGTATAATATTTTATCAACAAATAATAGAGAAGAAACGAATGTAAATATGAGCCCGAAGTAGTTTATTGCACTATATTACTACTTTATTAACGGGGAAAAACAAGATTTGTTATAGTGATACTTTTTTAAACTTTCAAGAGCACAAGGCTTGATTTATAGAGAGTTAATAATTTTGTTATTTTTTATCTTTCTAAGCAGTACTTTTGAATCATCATTTAGAAATAGTCAGACTATCCTTAAAATGTTATGCTCTTCGAATGATAAAAAATATCTGCATTGCATGACAAAGTATCTATAATAGTGTAGTATAAGTATGATAGATATTACAAGTATCACGAATGGCTCCCGGACAATGCTACAAAAGACATTAGCGTCCTTCACTGCTCGGCATTGAATAATGCAGCACAACTCAGTTGCAATGTTCCTCACGTTTTACCGTTATCTTGTGTTAGTTTCGGCAGAGTAACCTTCTTACGGATTGAAAATTATAAGTCTCATTTAACTACCTTATAACAATGGATAAGATTGTGCTGCAAACCATATAAATTAAATTAACTATTAATTTTGTTTATTTTTAAGCTATCACAAAAATTAAAACCAAACTAACATAACCCTCATGACGATTAAAAAGAAAAAACACATCGCTTTTTCATCTATATTTATAAAAATAATGTTGGTGTATATATAAGTATATATATATTTGTTTGTTTATTTGTGATCGATGGACTCGGAAAACCACTGGACCGTTTGCCATGAAACTTGGTACTTATATGGAAAATTTAATGGAGAATGTTTATGAGCCATTAGCTTTTGTGGAGCCTTCAGGGCTTAGCCTCAGGACAGTCATGAACGTACCCAATTCAGGGTTTTAAACTCTCTTCCAGCTGTTGTCATGGAAACAGTCAAGCCAATTTTTAGGATGGCGGTGCAAAGCATGCCGGGTATCGGCTAGTTTATTAGTCAAGGCATAGTTTATGTTTTTTTTAGCTATATTACCATAGCAATCTGAAACGAACCGTTAATTCAACATTCTCAGAATTACACATTTTCTAAATTAGGGTACAGAAACCAGCCTATAAGGTGAATTAATAATCTTTCGTTGGTAAAATTTAAAAAAAAATGATTAGCCTATGTTGCGATCAGTATTTTTACATAAAATAAAAATGACGTTAATATGGGTTCTACATATCTTACTATATATTTATAATATAAGTTAAAGTTATGTATTTGAATATAGAGCAATCACACAGAGACCCGCAAGAGAAAAAATATTTGTAAAAAATATATTCATTATATCTGGCAACGGAATCTGTAGAAGAGATATTTGGTTTTTAGAGGGCTGTGATTGATCCTTGCCAGAAAAACTTCGTCAATAAAACATTGAAAGGCAAGGGATTTCAAAAGGATGTCTGCAATATAAACCTTTCACTCAACTTGCCTTTACTACCCTTCATTAATCTGACATTTGTTTTTTATAAATAATAAAACAATCCTAATGCCTAGCATTAGCTGGACGTATAATATAAAATATATTTTACGCTACAAGGTACAATATTGTTATTCAGAACAAAACAACTTTTTTTACCGTAATCTGTAAAATCTGACTATATCTTAAAACTAAACAACCTATGTGTTTTTCCCATTTGTATTACATATTCCTTTATTTAGTAAGTTTTGAACAAGGTTTGAACATTGTTGTGGGGCGTATTTATCTAAAATAACAATACAATAGCAAAACCACTAAAGTATGTTACATTAAACTCTGAATAAATATTAATAACTTAAAACGTAACTATGTTTTCTGTGGAAAGGGCTTTTTTTTTTTTTTTTTTTTTTTTTTGAGGGAGAGGCGGAAAAATGCATTACGCACACAGGTGGCCAGCCTGTAGTGTGGGGCTCCCCTAAAAACGAGTTTACCCACTAAAAAACCTCCTCTACTCTTTAGGAATCTAACCTGGAATTGTTTGTCACATTACGTCAGGCTAGGCCTAAATTTGGCTTACGCCCGTGGGGCCCGTGGAAAGGGCTTAGTACCTGCTTTTTTACTTGTGATACTTATGTAAATCCTATTGAGGGCATAGCCCTCATCATTTATTTATAAACAATACAATGAATCTTAACCTAAGATAAACAATTTAAAGTAAGGTGAGTAGACGTCTGCTGGTCTTGCAGGCTCTAACTTCCAGTCGATTTGGTGTTGGTCCAGGAGTTTCTTGTAGATGTTCAATAAGATAAATGATTGATAACCGCAGTAATAGATTAAGCTGCATAGTCTTATTGCAGAATCGGAAGCCGTATTAACGGCTTCTTCAGTATGTAGGGCGAGTGAAAGACAGGTGAATTCATCTCTCGTTACCCGCGATCCATAGAAATTGTGTCCAAGGAAGATAATCTCGTTATATTTCCTTGTAATTACTGGTTTGTCGCTTACAGTCAATCCAAATTGCTGGAAGAATCTTGTTATCTCTTCTAGTTCAGCGACTTGGTTTGGAAGTACAAACAATAAATCATCACCTAGTACTTTCAGAACTGGGAATGTCATAGTGTAGTTGTAGCATAACATATTTATTACTAATATATTAACAAAACTGATCTGGTCTAATGAGTCTTGTCGTCTTGTGACCTTACATTCGGCTAGCTGCGAATCAATCACTAATTCATTCTTCCCCCAAGTTTTAAATGATATCTCGGCAATTATATTTCTTCTTAATTAACGAGTATTTGCTTTTTAACAATAATTACTGGTTCATATACGTCTTTCTTTTAAAGCACCTAACTGAACTTATGAGGGAAATTAAAGCCCAAAAATTGCTTTCAATATATTTATAATTTTAAATGTATAATTTGAGTAAGCCGTTATCTTTCCTACAGTTATTATTTAAAAAATAATTTTGTAACATCAGGAATTTTGTTTGTTAAGCTCATATGCAAAATAACTCTGTCTTATTGAATTCCTGTACTTGAGTTGAACGTAATTTGAAAGATTATGCCTTTTTTCATCATTCGGCAATATCAAACGTAATATATGATGATAATGTGACCAGAAATTACTTGGTCGGAAAACCAAAAGTAATTCATCACGCTATGGCTTGCTGCGCAAGAAAATCTGTTGCTTGCAGCTCTTGAATGATTGATGTAGTTTAAAAGCCAACACTTCCGACCATCTCAGATGAATCACTTCCGGTCAGGGATAGCTTGTGGAAGAAATATTTGGAGGGACTGTTTATTAGAAAGAATATGATAAATTAGACCTTTCATATCTGGAACTGAAGAAATTATGTCCCAATAAAATTGAAAATATACGATGATTATATGGGATGTCTAATTATCGACCCTAACTTCTCCAGGTTACTGAATAGGTCGGAAAAAACACGTTTCATTGTGTCAGTATATTTTTACATTCTTATCTTTCTTAATTTCCCCCACATTGAATTTCAAATATTAATCTACTCGTTTTATATGCAATTATAAAGATAAAAATTCATTCAATTGTTTTAAATGTATTAAATGAAAAAAAATAAAGTTATATCGCCTCAAAACACTTGGACTCACGGGAATAACATTTATGTTTTGTCCTTAATTTACTTAAAATTATGATACCACTATAAAACTCTATTTTTCTCAAACTGTTTACTCCAATATTAGATAAGGATATTAATTTAAACTCTTAATTAATTGCTTTCTTAACCTTAAGGACCTTGAGGTCAATACAACCTTCTTTAATTATCTTTTTAGACGAATTCTTTTAAAATAAAGTATAAGGAGTATTTTAAAGCGCTGATGCTGAAGAAGAAACGAAAATGATAATAAACGCTTTGGCTACTTCCGTTTACATTTAATATTTTCTGCAAATGAATTTCAACTTTTGGTTGACATCAACTATAAAACGATTTTATTTGTAAGTAAAAAAGAGCAATGTAAACACTTTTCAAAATGATTTACTAACATAATAATGTAGCATCTAAAAATGTTCATTTTTAATAATATATCTCTTTACATGGCAAAAACTAAAGAATGCGAGTTTTCTATTTATATACATTATTCTTAATATGTTTATTTACTTTTTTCATTAAACTATCTAAGTTTAAAACATGGTATTATTTCAAATATACAAGGTTTTCCCAAATGGATTTTGCAGTTTTAACATTAGTCTCTGATTGGGCCTGATGATGACCGGTGTGACTGGTCGAAATCGATCGCCATTATAAGATCTTTTATATATATTTACCGTCTGTAAACATATACAGTATAAGTGTAAATATATCGAATAGTGTTGGAAGACGTTTTATTATTTCAACCTGAATATCATTACCAGCACGTATAATGCTAATCAAGAAGTTATTTAGTGATGCCAGTCAAACATTAAAAAGTGAACCGCACAAAAAATATTTATTTCTTTACAACCCTTATTTAAACAGTTCTATACTGATATTAATTACTTTGAAATACAGTATACCCACCACCGATAGCTCTGCAGACATCTAATCCATGGCCAGTCTCGGTCCATGCGCTGTGTACCATGTGTCTCTTGTAATAAATGATCATGTCTCATAAATGTCTATACTTATTTAAAATACGCTAAGGGTTTTTTGTGTAGAGAACTCCTCCTACAATTCTTGACCGATTTTCAAGATTTCAGTGTCGTTAGATAGGACTTTTTCTGTAGTTGTTTCCGCCAAAAATTGGCGAGAATCGGACTTCAATTAAAGGCGCTATCCACTAATTAAATTTCCCCATTAGAATCAAATTGAGATTGTTTTGATCATTTTCAAACATCTGATAAGTTACTGCTGAAGTTTTTGGGTATCACTGATATTCACATTATTGGATTGGTCGGATTTTATTTATTTAGAACTAAATGTAACTTTTGTATTGTATCAAAATAAATTGCTCGATGCCGAGCAACGTGTCTACTAGTTTATATTTAATTGAGAAAAATATGGATTGTTAGAGAGTGTACATTGTTTTTCACCAGTCCCAAATGGAATAAATCGTTTTGAGTCAATCAGGGCATCTAGAGGGCGCTGTTGGGCCACCTCGACCTACCCATTTTTGGTTAATTTTTTTTAGATCAGAATATAAAATTTGATGTTATTGTACAAATTAACCGACAACAATAAAACATATTCTAAGACAGAGTAATAAAACTAACTGAGACGAGAAATTTAGATTTGCCAACCTTGTTTTCCTTCTTTACATGGTAAATTACCTATAAAAAATATAATAGGTATATTCTTGCTATTTTCTTTGGTGTGTTTACAGCATTTTAGACATGATTAAAATTCAAGAAAAATAATTGCTTGTTTCTCATTATGGATAAAGTTTATGTTTAATTAATATCCAGCATGAGTTTCGGAGGAATTTTAGGAAGAATCCTCCAACACACCAAAGCATTTAATGAGGTATCGCCAGTTTAAGAACTCTGGAAGTGCGTTGCCGTAGAATTAATCAACCTCCCCCGATGCCAGTCGGTGTACGCGACAATTTACAGCATCAGTTGGAAAGAAACTTGTTCCATGGTTAATAGACATATCTAATAGAATATCTGAGAAAAAATTAAGAAATCTTCTTTCTGTTGAATTTTAAAAGTTACTAGTGTGGTGTCGGTGGTTTATTGTTGTGTGCAAACAATTATCTGCAGAAAAACTGGCTAGAAATCTGTGCAGAAACTAAAATTTCACCATGTAGCGGTAACAAATGAAAGTTCCTTACTATTTCGAAGAAGTTTTAATGATATGATCAATACAAGAAAAAATTACATCTCAAACTATTTGTGGTGGACGGCTAAATGTTTGGTACCTTAAGTCGACCGAGCTTAGGCTTCCGGCATCTACACAATAAGATATCACGCTATATTGATCAGCTCCGTATTTTCTGAGTATTAGTTGATAATTGTAATTCTGTTTCATAACTTCTTAGTAATGTGTGTTTCGCGTAAGATAATGAAACACATTTTTTTAGATTAAGCAAAGCCTTGCAATATTTACTTTCCTGGTTATAAATTTAGATTTATTAATTTTCTTGGAATTATTTGTGAGCCTGTCTTTTTAAGGTCGATTTTATTATTAAGGGTGATGTCCTGAAGCCGGGCGAATTTGAAACAGTTGTTTTATTGTTATTGCACGAGTTAAGGGGATTATATCGTTGTCTAGCCATTATTGTCTAAATGTATCAATAATCAATATAGCATCTTGTTCTTGTCACACAACACTTTTTTATTGTTATAAAACGACACAGCAAAATAAATCTTTAAGACACTCTTATAAGTCAAAACACATTGTTAAGATGAGTTTTCACGGATTGAAAAAAAAAAAAAAAAAAAAAAAAAAAAACAGAAATAGTAAAACATTAAGAGCCAAACGGTAATGTAAGAATAGGCAACACAAGCTTAAGCTTTAAGGCCGGCGCACACAGCAACAGACGGACGTATGCAGACGGATGGAGGAAAAATCCCTCCCCAGGTTATTAAATGTTGCAATGCACACAGACGTCCGTCCGTCTGCGTATGTCTGCCAACGTCTGCATGCAGATGTTTTAGAATCGCTCCGAGGGCGATTTTCTAAATGTCTGTATGCCTACGTTTCATCATCAAAACCTCCTATCTTGCTTATTTAATGACATAGCTTAGTAAAATTTGGTATTTACACTCATAAGGAAGGGTTTAACTTATATTTGCTTACAAGGCCCATATGGCGGCAATCCTACGTACTAATTTCTATAGGTTATATGGGGAAAAATAAAAAGAATACAGTATCTTGATAGAATTTGGTATGTAAATTCACTCGGTAGGATTTAATTTATATTTAATTGCAAGGGCATTTATACTTCCTACTTTATTCTAAAACCAATTGTTAATATTATTAAATCGTAAAAGTACAAAGTAATGCAATGCTTTACATTCCTCAAACAGACTGCAAGCCGTTCCTCGGCAGTTATTGGTTGCATCTAGTTAGTGTTTTTCTTTATGTCTTCTTAAACAAACTGCAACACTTCGTCTAATTCTTCTTTACACAGTCTAAAATAACTTTTAAACTTTTCATCGTCTTGCATCAAATCTTGCATAAGGTAAAGGCATTCACCATGAAGTTTACGTTTTTATTAATGGGATGGATCCAATGTAACCTGTTAGGTAATGAATATAACATTACCAATTCCCCATCACTCGAAGAATCATCGTCCTCTAGCCACGGAATATTTTTGGAGAAGTTCGTGTCACGCACACACATCATTTGACACAATCTCACTGCACACTTGAGACTAGCAACTGACGATCCCCAATCCGTCTGCGGTTATGTGCGTTGACCGTAAATATCCATCCGCATGCGTAAATATCCATACGTCCTCGTGCTTACGTCTGTCTGTTGCTGTATGGGGTGGGCCTTTAATGTTTGCGAGCAGATCGACCTGCTTCTGATTGCAGCAGGTTCCACGTGACAATTTCTTTAGTGTTTTTACTATTAACGCTTACGGGACAACTTTATATATTTTTTGTTGTTTATGTTGTTTTTAACGCGTGAAAACTTATCTTAACAATGTGTTTTGAAGATCATGTTAGATCATGTTTTTGATTGCCAATGATTAATTAAATCTTGAGGTTAAATCTTGATTAATTAAATATGCTTTGCTGTGTTTTTTTTATAATGAACTAAAATATTTTAACAAATGTGTTATATAAAACAGACAAGATGGTATATTGACTACTTATACGTTTAAACTGAAATTGACATGCTCAAGACAACGACATAACCAAAATCTCCCTAACTCGTGCAATAATAATACAACAACCGTTTCAAATTCGTCCGGTTCCCGGAAGTCGCCCTGTAATTACAGTTATATGAATTATTAATATTAGTAATTCAGAACATAAATAACTTGAAATTTAACTTCTATTTGTCATGATTTTGAAATAAGGAACATCAATGTTTAATTCGCTCAACTAAGGAGAAAAGCATGAAAGGTGTTTTGATACTAGTTGGATCCACATCTTAAGGGAGTAGGAAAGCCGAATAAAACTCTCTACTTAGTTTGTCTCAGAAAAGTTAAATGTCGCGATGCCTATTTTTAGTAATAAATACTAGGTTACAAACATTACTGTAGTCAGTCCTACTAGTCCAGTAAATATGTAAGAAATATAAGGTTGCTGTACAAAAGGTCTAGTAGTTTTGATTTTTTAGTATATGTTGTTAGTGTTGACGCCATGACACAAGATCCAAGTTTTCCACCTCGGGATGCCACCTCGCACCGCGGGCCGCGCCACTTTTAAATAAAATATAGAAAATTCGACAATTTATAAGTTTTTTTAATCTATCTTTCAATTAGTTGGTTATACAAATTAAAGAAGGGCATGTATGACACTTTAAGCCCATGTAGCATAAATAATTGCCGAAATATATACCTTCCAAATTAATTAGCTAAATTAATTCGGATTAGAGTTTTATAGTCTAGTCCGTACAGTAAAATAAACTCTCTTTTAAAACATTATGGTTTCGAGTTTCTCTGGTGTTTTATATGTTTTTTGGGCCGCTGAACCCGAATCTGAAGTTTGCCCCAAAATATCTCTTGTGCTTTACGAGATAACGGTATTTTTAAACACGGTTTTGTTCTTTGCTTATTTTTTCAGAAAACATATGCTACTTGCTTTGAAACCCACTTACGTGCAATATCAGTACTTATTTTTTCCCCAGATAAAATTACTTTTGAGTATAAAGATTTAAAAAATTAGCGTTTTTACCCTCAATAAAACTATAAAAGATTAATATTCTTAAATAGTTTGAACGATTAAAGTAATCAAAATAAAATGGATTAATTTTCTTCCTCGGCATAATCCACTGTTACGTACCAATTTAAGTTACACACAGTACTGTCGATTAATATGTCTTAGAAAGTATTTTACACATAATTAGAAGGGTTAAACATTCGTCAAAATAATATGGGTTATGCCGTGTTTCATAAGTTTTGAAGTTTTATAAAATTTATACGTTTTAAATGTTTTATCTGTTATTATTTTTATTTTTTGTCATAAGCAAATTATTCTTATCGCTTGACAATACGCTCATCGCTCAATATTGCAGTTTAACGTGAGCTTACCGATTTATATTACGGAAAATATAACTATTAACATGTTTGTTCTTTATGGGGTGAAGCTAAAATGAGCCAGGATAGGTGAAGGACCAGGGTGTATAACACCCAAAAAATATACATAATATGATATGATAAAAGTATTGCAAATAAAAAATAAATGAAGGAAAATTTTACATTTTTTTATAATCGAACAAAACATACAGATGGCACAAGGTTGTTTTATTTTAAAAACATGAAGAGTTCATTTATATGGATGAAAGATTTGAAATCTTGAGATTTATATTGTCTTACACATATCACTCACCAAAGTTTATCTTCAAGGCATAATTGGCACATTACCGTAATTATTCTTCTTCACAATATTGTTTCTTACATCTTTGGGTTTTACTAGTAAAGTTCTATTTTTTCACATTTTTTAACCATGTGCCATTGTTAAGAAGGGCAGTTTTTATACACAACCTTAATCTTGTTTTTATTAGAAAAACAATGTAAACGCATATTGAAAATAAAACAAATTAAACAGATGATTATTAATTAAATAGGTTTAAAAACAGAAGAAGGGAATTGGGTAATAGAAAAATAATATAAAGGATGGATAAAATACGAAATTATATAGAAGTTTTGGATTGGGGTTAAAGATGGGTCCCGAGATGGGTCCACTCTCTCGATGGTATTAAACAATGTCATTACAATCAGCACTTAAAATAAAATCTAATGACATCTATAACAATTATATTTTCTGTAATATAAATCAGTAAGCTCACGTAAGCTGAAATGTGAGCCCTGAGTTTATTGCCAAGCAAGGAGAAATCATTTGCTTAGAGCAAAACAAAACTTATACATACAGTACTTACAAAACACGATGAAACTTAAAACATAATAAATACTTATAAATAATAAATACTTAACTCTGATTCCAATTATAACTACATAAAATATTTACTTTTTCGTAATATGTATAATGTACGTTCTCAAAGTAAATTTTATGTGGACAAAAATAAGTTTTCAACTTTTTGAAATTTCTCGACATTCCCCAACAAATTCAAATTAATATCACCAATTACCAAACTTATTTGCATTTTTATGGCTTTTTTTTAGAACTCACACGGCATTTCCTACTAGGATAAGTGCAGTTTGTTTCAATTAAGCTCTCTTAAAGCCATGTAAAATATACTTGAAAACAGTTTCTTTCCCACATTTTAAGCTTTAAAATGATGTACTATAAGTGGCAGTTCCTATTTGCCTAAGGGGCAACAATCGGCTTTAAACATAATTATTGACCGATTTTTCATTAAATAATTGGAAATGATCACACATTAAACAGAGTGACAATTTAATCTGGAACTCATTTAATAACTTTTACACCACAACAGATAAAAATACCAACCCCCACTAATCATCAATGATGATGATAATTACATACTTATCTGTGCCTCAACCTTCAGGAAGGCCACTCTGGGGGGCGGCCCACTAGGAGTCAGTCCAAAATCTTAAATATAAACATAGTAACATAGTACTCTTATTGATATGTATATCACATTAAAGGCCTTGTTTGGCAGAGTGTTTTGTTTATTTTTTGTTTTAATTTTTAAATTAAACAATGTTTAATGCCACAAACCGCACTTCAAATGGTAGACAGAGTCGGAAATGGCAGGCAAACTTTCAATTAAAATCATATAACAAAAACTCTATGCAATATGTTCAAATATATTCGACATTTAAGTTGTGGTTTGTGACATCTTTATATTTTGACGTGTTAATGTTTTGCATAATCTGAGATAAACCAATTAAGTTTTTTTTTTTTTTTAAGAATTCATTGAATACGACCCTCGAATGAATTTTGTCGAAGATGTCTAGGTTGAATTGGTATTATTTCATAGAAAACAGGTCAAAATTATGTTTAATTCCAATTCCTTCCCCTTAGCCAAGTATGAAAGGTCACTTATAGTACAGCATTTAGAAGCGTAGAATGTGGGGAAGTCTTTCTGAAAATTGACAGTTTGTAGCATGAATTATAATAAAAATTTTCTTCAGCAAGTTATAGAACCTTTTTTTTCTTAATTTTCAAAAACTTTATTTTTAAGTAGGTTTTATGGCTTATTTGGGTTTTTGACTTTGCGATTTTACCCTGAACTAGTTGATACCCTTTATTATTCAATATAACTGATTTTATCCACGGGCATTTTGTGTTCTATATTTTATTGACTTCATTTTTCTACTCAACCTATTCTGTATTACTGTCATTAAATATCCATTTTTCTATTCATGATCAGTTGCACACTACATGAAATATTTGTTCACATCGTTCATGCCTCTTATAAGTGTGGGAATTTAGTATAGTAAAATGTAAGAGTGTACGTAAATTGAAAGGGAGCCTTTGGTCAGCAATCGAGATAATTTGTATCCCTAATCTAATATCTACCTTATAGTTAACGTGATGTACCAAAATATAAGTACGGAAAGGTGTGTAACTTAGGATGAGCCGTCTTAAATAAATTATCAAACATAAAAATTTGAAAAAAAAATAAATTGTTAGTTGTGGCAAATATTGAGGTATTAGTTTGTAATATAATACGATGTTCAATGGTATTTCGTGTTGAAATATGTGTTACCTCTTACTTTGTGTTCCTTTACAAAGAAGTAATTTTTCCGAAGATATAAAAGTCAGTGTTGCATATTCGTACAAAAACAAAAATTTAGTAAACAGAGTGTATTTAACTTTATCATTATGGAGATTTTTTGGTTTGTTAAATTATGAATTGTACAAGCCACAATCCAAATAACCATGTTGATTTCTCTTATTGTAGTTATTACATCAGGAGTGACTCCAGGGAAATACGGAGAGAGATTTTCAGCACCACCGAGCAATACAAATGTTGCTGACGATGCGAGACCCTCATGTTTAATATTGCACGCACTTTGATATTAAAATACATACATACACGTACATGTATTACAATATGTGTATTTAAATGTTAGACATCGAGGACTACATTTGAAAGTATAATCTTAATTATTTTATTTTTAAATGAAGTAAAATAACTAATAGAAAATTTTTCGGTCGGAGTAAAAAGATAAGTAATTCTAGTTTTTATCTTTGTAATCACTTATTGAAAATCAAGTAATTTACAAGTACTTTACACAAGATACATCTATGCTTATTTGATACGCTAAGGGTTTTTTTGTCTTGAGAACTCCTCCTACAATTTTCAACCGATTTTTAAGTTTTTGGTGTCGTTGGATAGGGCTTGGTCTGTAGTTGTTTCCGCCAAAAAATGATGAAAATCGGACTTAAAATAAAGGGGCTATCCACAATTGAAATCTCAAAATTTCCCATTTAAATAACATTGGGATTGAATAAAGCATTTTAAACATCTGTTAATAATCAGCTGTAAATACGTGTAGTTTTATTGATTAAATATATATACAATATTGGATTGGTAGGATGTCATTTATTTACAGCTAAAAGTAACATTTATACTGTATTAAAATAAATTGTTCGATTTCGAGCAACACGTGTACTAGTACTTTTAAAGGCTCCAAATTGTGAACAATGTAACATAAACCTGACCTCAAAAGTTTTAATGTATTAGAAGCTTGCATTTTGCGTCTTCGGCTTTATAAAACCTCCTAAGAAAGATTTGGAGTTTCGCAATAAAAATTAATATGTATTGCAATGCCTTATTCATTTTAAAATGACAATACAATTCTTATAAAAAAGTTAAACTTCAAAACCTCGTAAAAATTCAGCATGCATATTCACTAATGAGTCAATAAGGAATTTATAAAGCGTGGAAAAATTCCCTAATGGCAATATGACTTTGAACTAATTTTGTGCAAGTTAAAAAATGTTTTACATATAAATGAGCTATTTAAATCTTCTTTTACAGACATGTATGTAAATAAATTCATCCTAGATTACCTCTCCAAAGGGACGCAAAGCCCATGGGGATTATGAAGTAGGTCTTTAATGTAAGAACAGTTCAATATGTACATAAAAGTAACGGTCTTACACTAGAATCTGGAGTGAGAACATTAAAGGTTACATTGATGTTACTTTATTTTTGTATAACATTCGTTGTTTTTTGTTATCAAAATAGCAACCCATAAGAACAATGTAAAAAATTGCGATATTTTAAACTTAATTTTAGACCAAATTAGATTTTTCCTCGGGTTGAGGCTGTTTCTAAACTTATATTTGTGTAAAAACAACACTATTTAATGCAAAGTTTAAGCAAAACCTAAACACTAGATTTCGAGATCGTGGAACATTCATGCTTCACACAGTGCTGGTGTTATAGTATAGGATTTACCCATGCCATTGCCTCTAAAACGTTCCAAAATGGTTAACTAAAAATCAAATATGGATTTGTAAAGTTTATTTTCTATAAATGATTACGTGTAGAAAATGGTTGGTGTGGAGACAGTGAAATTTCACTCTGCATAAGTTTTGAACGTCACATCTGGACCATCTTGAATTTTGAGGTTGTCGGGGAAACATTTAGGTTGATTTTTATGGCGAATATTTCAAGTTTAGTTAATAAAAAAAAGTTTAAATGCAATTTTTATGGTTCATGCCACATCGTTATCTGTCTATGATTGTAATTTTTTACGTTATTTTTCTAATGGAAGTCGTTAGTAAAACTACATTGGCCTACGTCACAAGATACATACCTTTAAAGGCTCCAAATTATGAACAATTTAACATAAACCTGACCTCAAAAGTTCCAATGTATTAGGAGCTTGCATTTTGCGTTTTCTGCTGTATAAGTTTAATGCAAGGTTTGATCGACGGCCATTTTTGAGTGGGTCGTCATTTCAAGATCGGGTTTGCCATGCTTTCTAGTGTAAGACCTTTACTCGTACATATTTACTCGTTCTTACATTAAAGAGTTACTTTAGTTAAAGTTACTTAGTTAAAGAGTTACATGGGCCGTCTGTCCCTTTGGAGAGGTAATTTGAGATGAATTTATTTACGTACATGTCTGTAAAAGAAGATTTAAATGACTCATGTATATGTAAAACATTTTATTACTTACATTAAATTGGTTAATTGGTCCAAAAATTATCACGAAGTTCGGGAATTTTTTCCACGCTTTATAAATTCGTTATTGACTCATCAGTGAATGTGCATGCTGAATTTTTACGAGGTTTCGAAGTTTAGCCCCAACAGAAACAAATCCTATTGTGTACAATAAAATATTTAATCTGTTGCAATTATGTTGTTAGGAAAAATCTTGTGTGCATTACGAGCGAAAGCAGTAATTGTCGCTCTCGAAATGTTTCTCCGCAGTCAGCTGACGCTTCGTGCGGTCATCTACAATTATCGAGTGGCAATGGCGTACTTTATGCTCTTAATACACAAATAGCCATTTCCACAATTTATAGAAGTTTTACCTCTTCAGCGTGACGCCCCACGCAGGGATTATGAAGAGAATTTTAAATTGAATCAAAGGTCAATATATAATTAAAGGTCTCTTTAAATGCACAGTAGAACAGTGCTGCCTAATCAACCTTAAAAGTATGATCAAGTCACAAATGGCAGGCTATCAAACTTTTCATTATTACAATTATATTGCCAAAGACAAAGATGCAATGAATCCCTTATACAAGCAACCTTTTTAGGTCAGGATTGTGGCAGATTGCTCAGAATGCAAATCCCTTTGAAATTATGTATGATAAGATGTAGGCCGGTGAAGTTTTCTCGATTTTCTTTAAGGGACTTCCCTAATGGAAGTAGTCAGGGAAACTTGGCACAACCGCTACGGATATTAAGATTCAAATGTGGACAAACTTCACATTTATAACTTTTATGGTTTAAAATGGTAATCAGTTTAAATTTTAAATCCAAACATCTCTAATAAAATAAGTTTATAGTTCTACTACGAATAAATGTTGCAGATAAATGTCAAAATGCGTATATTCAGTGCAGCCCATCTGAACTGCCTCTGCTCATATAAGACAAATCGCGGACAGTGACACACACGTGCTCCACACACTGCCTCTTGCCAGTTTAACGACTTAATCCCATTTAGTACTTCCCGTTTACTACTTTTCTTTATTGCTATCTCATAATTACAAGATTTCATGTACAGTAATTAATTCTCTTCAACTAAAACATAAAAAACTAATTTTGATATTAACAATAAAATAAAATATAGCAATTTTTTATTATATCAATTAATTATCTTATGAGCATGTAACTTTAATATATTTCTGGTGGTAGTAGGTCCTGTGTAGTTTTTAACGATGTACGTAACATTTAACTTTTAATACAACGGAAAAAATGTCACGCTACTACTGTAATATTATAAAAGTAATTTAACATCTTATTCGTGAATTAACTTCAAAATTATAACCTTAAACATTTTTAAAATAAAGCCTTATATATTGTATTTCACTTTTCCAGTTGTACGTTTACGGGAATTAGGACTTGAATTAATTCAATTAATTGTAAGGTGTATTGATATCTGTGCTTGTGTGCAAGGCATTAACAATAAACATTCTGATAACAATGTTCCGCTTGGGTACAGTTCTGAGAGACTGCATTTTTAAGAAGTTTTAAGTAAGTATAAGTTTACGGAGTTTACTCCCCCGTGAGCCACATTTAATGCAACGTTACTACGCGTACTTTCTTATACCCAAGAAATTTAAAACAGCAGCTACAAAAAGCTTATTGCTCGTCTACTCTCTTTCTTATGTTACTTTTATTACTTACTTGTAAGCTCATTTGTCAAGTATGGACAAAGTCTTGATCAATTATCATCAGCAAATGAGTGTTTAACTTTCTGGAATATGAATGATATCTGGTGGCAATTTAATTGTTTCTTACATATCAAATGGGGGGTTACAGCTTTGGTCAGCAACCAAAAAGAAGATATTATGACATCCCCGAAAACTGCCACTTTTTGCTCTCAATATTGCCGCAAATTCTCATGCTCGTTTATACACTCTGCACGAAACTTTAAAGGTTAGATATAAATGGAGGGATCAATAACAACTTGCTATAAATTTTATGTGCGTAGTAGATTCACACTAGTAGAGTTTTTGTAAAGAAAGTACAAGAATTAAAATGTTTTACTAAAAATCTTGTTCAAGGCTCAATTATTGGTAGCGCTGGAAGACGTTTTCATTATTTTAAAAACCGTTGTGATTTTCGTTTAAAACTATATACCTTACAAAATGAATGAAATGAATTAATATTTCCTTTGCCAAATGTCACAATGGATGTTACTTATGAACAACTTATAAAAGTGGTATTAATTTACTCTTTTCTTAAACGTGACATTGACTAGTATTGTTTAATAAAAAATATAAAACCCATTACATTTTCCAAACTAACATAATAATTTATTTTAAATTTATTAATTGTTATATTTTAACGATATAAAATGTGATTCTACTCTGCATAAAAAGCCTGGTATATCCATTTCATTCAGGAAATAACTACTCGTTAAGTTCTGATAATTTATGAAAATCCCTTTTTAATTTGAACCCAAAACAAGAGATTAGAAATTCCTCACTGATAATTGTTAGTTTTATTCGTGATTTATACGTTTTTTTCATTAGCGTTATTGTTAACAGTTTCGGTTCATCCCACTCTTTTTATAAAAAAAGTACATATTTTATCGTTTGATGTTTTGGTAAAGGATAACATTACATAATACATAAATATGAGCAGCTTGTATTTATTACAAAGTGTTTTTAAAATTGCATACAGTTCCTCGTTTTCAGAGATTAAATGAAGATTAACCAAAGATTAAATGAATCTTAGATCAATAACAACTTATGTTTATGTTAGTGTGTATTGTTTGTGAACGAAAATACAAATATTCGAAACGAGTATTCAAAAATCTACTACATTAAAATGTATTGTATTCCATCTTTATAAAAACTTGTGAACAACAAACTTTCTGTCCAGATATGGAAGTTTGCCAAGGATTGAAAGTTTGGACCACATAAAAACTCAGGTTGAGCTTGTAACAGATCTGTGTTGGCGTAAAACTGGCATTACTCGTTGGTAAACTAAAATACTTTATTCAATAAACATGTAAAAAACTTACATGATAGTGATTTCAATTTACAGGGTGTACCAAAAGTAACCTATCCAGACCGGAAGTCATTAATTTTAAATACGAGACCCCATTTTTATGGTATTTTTGATTCTAGATATAATTCTACGACAACTTTACAATTTAATGTGTACCCATATTCCTAACGGTTTGGAAGATAATGGCGGTAGAGGTTTTATTTCCCCCACTAAGAATAACATGGGGCTAAATTTCTCATTAATTATCTCTGTAATTCCCGTTAAACCAAGGCCTAGCATAAAAATTCCTTGGCTTCTTCTTTTAAACACTTAAGCATAATAAATTATTAGTTATAAGTTATAAGTTACTTTATTTTTCACAAATTTTACAATACGGTGAAGGTAATTTAAAATGTGTGGAAAACAAAAATTAATCGTGTAAATTTAAAAGGGGTGTACGGGTTGTTTTAGGTTGTCCATAAAGTCTTGCCCTGATAAAGAAACCAAATGGTGTGAAAACATTTGGTGATATAATAACGTTTTATTTCCAGTTTTAACAAGTGACTTCTTAAGTTTTTTACAACTATTCACATACTCAATACACATCAGGTTAACTTTAAACCTTTTAGGAGACTTTTTGTTTGGATTTTTACTAACAATGTTTTGTTTATATATATTAGATAACATCTTCTGAGTGATGGATATAACTTCATTTATTATTCTCTCTTGTATACCTTATCAATTATGAACTAGGGAAGAATAAACAAAATCTTTGACAAACCCATACATAAAGATTTTAAAGAAATTTACAGAGGTGGTCATTTATTCGGGCCATCACTATTCGTTTTTGGAGTGCATTATAAGTAAACTGCATTGTTGTAAATCACCTGCATTTAGGTGTTATGAAATTAATGACATAAAACTAGATTTTAGTCCCTTGAAAACAAGAAATTTAAAATATAACAGGCATTAATTTTGTTCGTTAGGGCAAGACTTTTGGACTTATGGACACCGTTTTCAATTCATGTTCAATCTTAAAAATACAAATAATAAAAAATAAATAAATTTTATAAAATAAAATAAATTTTTTTAAGAGAAAAATTTTTCCGTTATAAGATTTTTTATTTATTGTTTTTATATGGGGGTTTCAGTCAAGAAAAGTCAGGTTTCGGGCAATAGCCCTTCAAAGTGTCCATGTTATTGATATATATGAACGTTTCATATATGTACTAATTTGATCAACCCTCTGCTAATAACTTCATTAATAACCATTATTAAAACTCAAATGTTTCTTCATCCTGTGGTTGATTAAACCAGAGAAAAGCACTCTTTGGCCTGTCCAAAGAGTGAAGCGAATGGTCAAGTTTTACAAGCTTACACGTTTTCTGGGCAAATGCTAGGTCCTTTTAATAAATCAAACTCCTTTTATTAAAAAATATTTCCTTTTACTTGATTGAAGAGCAAACGATAGTCTTATCTCTTAATAACTCAAGCCCTAATCCAATTACTCGATATGACTCATTAATGGAAGCTAAGCTGAGCAGCGCTGATATCGCGTCGTGTCTGCTCAAACTGTTGTGTAATTCGCGGAAACTTGATAAAACTCAAATAATTGCAATAGAAAAAAATGAATTATACGTGAAATAAACAAACTTATAACACAAACTTGCTAGTAATATCCTTCAATAGTTAAAAAGGAACGCCAATTTGAATGCTTATAATTGTTGTTGTTAGAGCTTATATTATCGATTATCTACTGTACTTTACATTATTTAGTTTTGGTCTATTTTTAGTATTTTTAATTATTTGAAATGTATTTTGTTTGTGTACTAGTAAACAATTATCAACCATAGTGGTGCAGATATACGGCTAGTAGGTCCATTGTTTTTATGTCCATAGACAAAATGTTAATTTTTTAGGTCCAAAATTAATATGGCCCCTAATTTTCGCCCGCCTTTCTTACGTCTACTTGTATTTATGTCCAATCCTTGTAACGTCCACAATGTTTAAATGTAAAGTTAGGTATATAAAGTGATTCTAAAACATACATAAACTTTTAAAATGTTGTAATAATTAAATGATTTTAATTAGTTTTTAAATGTAAATGATTGGGTAGCGACTATATAAAATTATATGAATTCAGGGTGCAAGATTCTCTTCAGAAATTTCTTCTGGATACGGCTTCAGCCGGTAGGAAATGGCCCTCAGATATCCATCTATTTCCCCTCTTTCTCTGTAGTCACTGCGATTCCGTACCATTTGTTCCACATGTCGTAAATTTAGCATGTACGATTTTTTAATGGGATTACTAACACTAACATGTCCTCCAAGAAGCTGATTAAAATTAGGTTATTATCATGCTGGTCCTTATAAATATAATAATAAAAAATAATTTTATATAACATTAAATTTAAAGTAGTCAATTTAAAGTTTAAAGTATAACAAATCTTACTGATCTCACTTTTTGAATGTTGTGGTAACAATAATTTATGTGTATTAATATCCATTTATGTTTGTGAGAAGTGAGAATATGTGTCTCTGACATATCACACACAAATAATATTAATTGAATTTCGAAATTTACAGTAAACAATTTAAAATCTTTAAAAATCTTAATGATATATCACATTTTAATTTCCATTTAAACTCTAACAAAATGTAAAATTTAAATTACACGTTTAAAACATTTTTGTATGTGGACGTTTTGCCATGAGTACATCAATTGTAAAGGACGATACGTATGTACATATTATAGAGTGGACTCAATAAGTGGTGGAAATTTTTTAAAACAACATTTTGGTGGACATTTTGGTTGTGGAATTAACAGCCGTAACAGGCAGGGCTAAGTAATTTTAAGTTTTTAATAGGACTGAACTAAAATATAAGGTTAAAACATTGTATCTTTCAATAATTTCTCTTTTTTCCTTTGTAGGCAGGGATGAGATTATTAGATTATTAGGAATGAGAGAAGTATTAACGTATTTTGGATTACGTTAACTGATAAATAAATGTCACAGTAAATGGTTGCATATAAAATAACACTATAAAAAATCAATATCACACTATTTTCATATGTACTCATGGTTAATTTATGTTACTTTCAATTAAGCCACACTGTTTGCAAGAGAAACAGTGTAGTAGGTGGTCCAAACTATCCTAATAGTTATTTTCTTTCTTTTTTTTTATAAAATAACGTTATATAAAATAATACTTAAAACTATTACAGTTACTAAATAAAATAATTTTTTTTAACAAGTCAAATTACTAAAACATATCAACTTGTAAAATAAAAAACAAGCTAAATTCAACGTAGTACATGGGCCCACATGAGCAGGATATCTCTGCGCAGGCTCAGACAGCCTAAAGTATCTAACGTTGAAAAACATAATGTATAATGAATTTTTTAACTCTTTACTTATTCATAAATACTTTAAATACAACAAATTAAATAATTACAAGATATGGAACTGAAAATGAATTGTTACCCCGTTGCATTTAACATCCATACAGTGTAATTTAAAATTGACTCAATTGCTTGACGCACAGTTAAATTCATAGTTTCAATAATAAATCAATTATGCAAGGATAGAGAAAAACTATTACGCACCAATAAATAGAGAATTACACTCTTGACGTATAAAATGTTTCATATAAGCGACATTGTGTAGATTCTGTCCCTAATATCAATGGGCTTTTACTCAGAGATTCTGTCCGAATTAACCATGTTAAACGTCCATGTTACTTACTGATCATCAAACTATGGTTCCTGTAATCTGAGGGCGTATAATGTTAAATAGCAAAATATGTGTAATTTTGTGTATCACAAATTCCGTATCAGGCTTAAGCTTTAAGCTGTCGTAGGAAGAGATCTTACTAGTACATCATTTAGAAACCTACAAAGGTTTTATCCCATGAAAAACAAGCGATGAGGAGTAGGCCTACGTTACTTCGAGGTAAAAGATTTTACACGATAACAAACTATCCGGTTACACACAAAATTTTTGTATGTTGGAGTTAATTTATCCTAATTTATCTTAAGAATTTATCTGAAATTCATCTTAATTTATCTTAATTTAGCTAATTGGAGTTAAAATAATGAATTTAAGTCTTTAATTATTTTAGAACTTTAAATTACAATGTCACCCAAGCACTAACTTAAACACCTCTTCTTAAATGTGATTAATAAAAAAAGATTTTTTGCTCCTTACGCTAACTACGATATAGGGTACATACAGGTTTTTTTAACCACAAATTCAGTAAAAACTTTGTCATATAACATTACATCAACTATATTTATCAAAACAATAATTTTAGACCGTTGTACTATCGTGTTGTATATACTTAACCAACAAAAATTACATATATGAAATGTGGAGCCAACGCCACGTAAACAAAATTAAATACAGGACTCACGTGCGCCGGGGGCTGATCTCATGAATAACTAAACACTGCAGAGTTGCCATTTTGTGGCTTATAAAGTGACCGCGGTCTGCGGATCGGCTCCTGCTTCGGAGATTCTCTCACCCAGCGGTAGTCTAGCAATAGAATGGCATTTCTTTATGGATTAAAAAATATATATTATTTAAAGAGATGATTTAAGAAACAAAATTAGTTTCAAAGTTAATCTGTTTAAAAATAAAATTACAGTTTTGTCTGCACATTGCTTGTAATCATACAGTTTTAGGCTATTTTACGCTTTTATGGTCTTAGAAATCCAAAACAAGTTTCATATAAATTTATCTCTATCTTTCTGTTTGTTAGACGGAAACGCGAATTGGCCCTACTTTGTTCGCTTTTAACAAGAAAACGGCTTTACTGAATCGTTTTAATTTTTTTCTGCTATGGATTACGGCGGTGTGAAGGTTTTTAACAAAATAATGCGACTTTGAGGCTTTGCCCTACAATACGTCAAAATACGAAGTTTCACAAAAATGTCAACCTTTAATCGCTTGATTATGTGTGCGTCCCGTAATGTCAGTTTTTGTAAAAAATTGACAACGTTTTACGTTCGTCCAAAATACGTATTCAATCTGACTTAAATTTGCGATATTGATAATAGGAAACTACCATATAAGGATTAGGAGCAACCTATTCCAAGGTATTATTAAAGGTAATATTAAAGGTATACATATCCTGCATTAGCCTATTTGGTGTCTTTTTTGGATTCTACACGTAATTTTAAGACAACTTTACTAGTAAATACCCATAATTTTAACGGTTTAGGAGATAACGGACATTGAAATTTAGTTTTTTCCCCAAAATAACATGTAACAAATTTTCAACAACATAATCTCTAAATATTTTCGGTTTAACAATCATGCCCAAGCACAAAAATTTCCTAGACTCTTTTTAACATTTTTAATTATAAATTGTTAGTTTAGTCATGAACTATTTTTTTTTCTATAAAATTTACAATTAGGCGGAGATTATTAGAACTGTTTGGATTTTACGATAGAATATAATTTAAAATAATGTTCTAAGATATTTTCATGCTGGACAGTTCGGGTTAACGTTAAGGTTAAGAGATAATGGATGTGAAATTTTCCCCATATTATTCTTAAAGGAAACCCCTAATTTCAACCACCATTATATCCTAAATCATTAGGATTAGGGGTTCAAATTGTATAGTTGTCTTAAAATTGCGTAAATAAAAAAAAGTCATAAAAGGGTGTTTGTATGTAAAATAAGCGACTTCCGGTGTCGATAGGTTACTTCTTGTACACCCTGTACATTGAAATTTGTGTCAATCGATAGAACGTAACTGATTTACATACAACGGCACAATTTGTTTTTGTGTAAAATTATATATTTAAATTTTGAAAGGGTTGTGCGGGTGGTCTGGAACACCTAGTATAGCTAATTTTTAATAGCTCAATACTAATAAAATAGGGACACTCTACTGATACATCCCTTTCGACACTGTTCTTTTTTCGTACATAAAGGACTCATTAATCTCTGTTTGCTGCGGATCCTAATAAAAACCCAAGCCACCTGGTGTTTTTATTGATAGTTACAAACATCAGTTCTTTCGGGATTTACTATTACAGTACATTTTTCACTATTTGCCTCTAGTGTTTTGTAAATTGATACAATCATAAGAAAAACTACCTGTTTCTTAGTAACATTTGTAATTTATTTATATCAGTTCACACTCTACTAACCCTCTGTTGACCCACAATTTTCAAGCAGGATCGAGTTAAAACAAAAACTTCCAATAGGCGACTATTTATTTTCCCAATAATGATGCCAAAAAAGTTTCAAGGTTTCTTATATTGTATTTCTTAGACGCTGATAGATAAGGAGGCTATAAACTTTAATCGTATTCATTCACGTGTTACTGTCACCTTGCTTGGTCAAGATCATCTATACAAGTTTTAGACACGGTTAAAACTTAATAGTCAGAGAACCTGTCCCGGATATAATAATTACTTAATATAAGTTTTTTCTGATCTGTTGATATTATTAAGAATTAATTTGAATAGATCAGGTTAAGGGATGAGCTACAACAAGCAGCCAGGAGATGGCTCGAGTAAATTAAGGGGCAGTGACCCGGATTGTTTGCACTGCAATCGGCATCGACCCCCGGCCAAACTGGCTTGAAGGATTCAGTCGATAAATTAACTAATACAAATTGACATTGTATCTCGAAGGTCGTCTGTTTTAATATTTTGTAATTATTAGCATAATATGTTCAAGAGCAATTTAGTTTTTTTGGTGCCGTGGTAAGTGTAGCAAATGAACAGAATGTCAGTGGAATTGATTCATATTTTTACATATGAAACTTACCAACTGAAAAGTCTAAATTACTGAATAACCAATTTTTCTTAAATTAAATTTATTATTAGATAACGGCAATCAATCGAGTGTCCAAATTGATTCAAGGGTGCTGGAAAGTCTGGAAACGGCTTATATGACTTTTGGCAATATGCTTTTATGCAAGACTTCCTGTAGGGTATGTCTGAAGTAATTCTTGAAGGTAAATTACCCGCCTATGTCATGTTGTATGTCATTTTAAAGGCCTTATTTTCGTAATAAAATGCCACAATCCCAACCTACTCCATATGATAGTGTAAATTCGATGTCAATATAACTAGTGTAAATTCGATGTCAATATAACTAGTGTAAATTCGATGTCAATATAACTGGCTGGGGAGCTGAGTGGTTATAGAACTCGCCTTTGAATTTAAAGTTTGCCAGTTCGCTCATTAGAAAAGTCAGTAGCATTTTAAAGGTTCGATACTGAACCCAATTGGCATTTGACATTGGGTTATCAATCAATTAATTAATTATCTTATGGCTTTTAGTGGAAGTAGATCAGCAATTAACTGATAGTTCTCCTTGCCTGAAATGCCTGCCCCTTTTTTTGTTTTCTATGCAGGTGGGCCAAACGCTAGAGGAGAAAAAGTCGCATTTCCTTGATATCGTCATATGTAAACGATCGGATACATACGCACCCGGGAAGGTACGCCTTTGTATCCTATCGGATACATGCCGCACTCAACGTGTTAACGTGACTTCCGAACCACGGGAGCAGCCCAGCGATCTCTATAACTACAGCGTTGTAGTTATAGAGATCGCTGGGCCGCTCCCGTGGTTCCCGTGGTCCGGCCGAACGATCTTTTTGTCCCCGAGCCGGGAATTGAACCCGGGCCCGCTGGGTGATAACTCAGAGCTCTACTACTGAGCTACGGCCGCTGCCGGGTTATTAATGACGCTATATAACAACAGGTCGACGTCAGCTAGTAACGACACCAGGGTTTGGACCGTTCCCCTTCACAATTTTATGAAATGCCTCAAGCGAATATGCAACATAAACAATTTTAAATTTTCTTTGTGAACACATTGCTGTTTTAAAGTCATGTATACGTCTACAGATTGACAATTTTAATCATAATTTGGCAATATGGTAGAACGAGCTTTTATAAAGTAATTGATGTATTTAATCATAATTTGGCAATATGGTAGAACGAGCTTTTATAAAGTAATTGATGTAATTTATAAAGTAATCCTTGATATTTGAGTAAAATAAGTAGCTGATTTATAAAAAGTAGTTTTTAAGTAGTTTTTCGACACTACAAAAATCTGCTATAACTGCTGGTATCAAATCATAAAACCAGTTACAGCAAAGCAAGCAGTCAAAATAACTACAGTAGCTAAATTTTTTATTACCGGATGTCTATATTTTAAAGATAAAAACGCTTGTTTTGAACATCCTACACTTTGAGTGTAGCCCGCATAATATGAAATTAAAGTCAAAGGCAAACGCAATGCGGCAGCCGTTGAGCGTAATGTGTGGAGTTCATCAGCTGTGAAACTTTTATCTTCAATTCCACGCCGTTACTGTTGTCTAAACTTACGAATACCTAACAGTGTTAAGTGGATACGAGAATCAACAGTGATTAATTCTTATATAAGGATAAAAATGAGTCCACCAAAATCAGGGTGTATAGAGTGAATGGATCAGTATTAGAACAAAAATTTAAATACGTTGTTTTTTGTATTTGACATTTTTCATATAGCGGTTTTGAAACAATAACACAATCCTAAGCAAACATTATAATCTGAGGAGGTGGGTTAAGATAATAAATAAGTGTTAAATAAATAACAATAGATATGTATATATTCCTTGATCATGTATTTAATTTCTGTTTGGCAAAGAACATGTGGTTGCAGTCTTCTATATTTGAGGAAATTATGTTGCGCATGTTCGAAGCATTCATGCTAGAGACACATTCCATTCGTGTAGCAGATTGAGCGCTGTTTAGTTCATTGAAGCCATATACAGGGTGTCCAAAAAAACCTTTACAAACTTTTCCAGGTTATTGCGCACGTCAAAATAAGCAAAAAAGTTCCTATAAACATATGTCCTAAAATTCTTCGTTAACCCGCTAGCCGCCATTTTGTTTTTTACACTAAATAATTTTTATTTCCGTAACGGATCATTGTATTAAGTTAATATTTGGCATGAACCTTCATTATAACAATACCCATTTTCAGTAAAAAAATTATTTTTTTCCAATGTGTATTTTCAAAATGGCGGCCATTTTAAAATTTTAAACTCAAATATCTCAAAAACGGTCAGTTTTATGAAAATGTTTCAAGAGACAAAAAAGTTGACGAATTAAATTATCTAAATATTGATACCAAGTTTGTAAGGATCCGACAACAAATAACGGAGTAATTGAGATTTTTCTCTTAAAGTAACCTAAATTCGCATTAATCATAGAGCAAAATCAGTGTTTTTCTGCAGGAAAACCACAATAACTCCGTTATTTGTTGTTGGATCCTTACAAACTTGGTATCAATATTTAGATAATTTAATTCGTCAACTTTTTTGTCTCTTGTAACATTTTTATAAAATTTACCATTTTTGGGATATTTGAGTTAAAAATTTTAAAATGGCCGCCATTTTGAAAATACACATTGGAAAAAAATAATTTTTTTACTGAAAATGGGTATTTTTATAGTGAAGGTTCATGCCAAATATTAACTTAATACAATGATCCGTTACGGAAATAAAAATTATTTAGTGTAAAAAACAAAATGGCGGCTAGCGGGTTAACGAAGCATTTTAGGACATATGTTTACAGGAACTTTTTTGCTTATTTTGACGTGCGCAATAACCTGGAAAAGTTTGTAAAGGTTTTTTCTGGACACCCTGTATAACACGGTTCTCGTAATCCAGTCAATTTGCAACCCGTCTTGAGCGTCGTTCACGACGAAATACTGGGTCACGGAACTTAGAATAGGTAAACCTAAAATATTTTTGATTAAACAAAGTAGATTAAAAATAATATAAATTACATCTTTAAGTCACCCCTATAACTCAGTCACCCATATAACCTTATTACTCTAATTTTATTATATTTAATTGACTAATGATATTGGCCAAACATACAATAGAAGCATTATAGAATTAAAGAGAAAACCAATTCAATCAAACCGCAGAGTGAGGATAATCCTTATAAAACGCATTTGATACAACGAGCTCCCCGAGGGACAAAGGGCCGGGGTATTCACCACGTGACTTAGTGCTTGCTGCAACGCCACTAAACAATCGCGGACCATGAATATTTCATAGGAGCCCGGTGGATTTACTGATTGAAATTGTATCGCTTTGTTACATATGGTGTTTTAGATCAATTGTTGTTCCAACATGTTCAATGGGTACATTCATATTCTAATTACGGAACGTATCTCTACAGTTCCAAGAGCCTATCAAGTTAGGGCCTATCTATGGCTCAGATGCAACCGTGGCGTCTGATGTAAAATTTAAAGATGTTTGGTATTTGGGAAAATTTTTCAATGTGTTTGAATATAATTAGAGGCAAATTCTCTTACTCGGACTATCTCTGAGTACTTCTGTCTTACTTTTCTGAGTTACTTGTAATAGAACAATTGTAATTTGAAATCGGGTTTTTTGGATGTTCATAGATGTTAAAATGACGTATGGTACAACACAGACCAAAAGACTTCCGTTTGAAACGTCCCTTGGATTATGTCAATATACTTATTCAACTTTATTCAAAATTGTTTTGTTTATCATATACATCATTTTAAAAGCCTTTTCATTCTAATAAATGTTTACAGACCTGACATAAGAAGGTAGATCATTTCGGATATCACTACATTTTGAGAATTTGTTTATTTGATTTTAAAGGAAAATTGTTTTCTGCCGTTCCACGTTGATTGGTCTATTTGAAGTGCGGTTTGCGGCATTGTAGTATGCTCAACGAGATGTGTATTTTAATGTACATATCAACCTCTGCTTACATTTCAGATTTTAATTAGGCTCTTTGTGAAATTTCCCCTTGACATAACAAAATCGGACCTAAAGAATAAAGTCCGCATAGAGTTTAAATTTTAAAATTACTTTTTACAATTCAATTTCTTTGAGGTTATTTTTTTACGCTTTTGGTGTGTAACCCGATCCGTGCGAGCCTTGGTTGCATTTTTTGTATGTCCCATTATATGTGTTACTCTGGGAGATGTTTTTCAGCACTACTGTAATGTTTAATTTACATTTTGCCTAGAAACTAAGCATACTTTATAGCATCCAAAAACTGAGGAATCATTACTGAAAGTACGTATTACATTAATTATAGCCTACAAAACGTTATTGCCATTTTAACAATAATAAAATTATATCAAACCGTTTGGATTTTTTAGAGTGCAGTAGGATCCGAACCCACAGTGGACTTGCGAACTCCGGACGAAAATTGATATTTAAGTAAGAAACATCCCTCAGTTACTCTTGTTGTATGAAGGAACATCCCTAGATTTGAAGGACAGGGTCATCAGAAGAGCATTATCATGTAAACTGGTGCCAGGACGACCACAACTCAGTGGGCGTACATACTATTGAGCAACACAATCAAACCACCTTTTGTATTCTGTTTTTACTGGCCACCATTTTAATCCTCGAATTGTCAATGAGGCATCATACAAAAATCTGTCATTTGTTGTTGAGTAACTTGTGAAAATTAAATTTGTATTCAAGTTATTCAAATATTAAAATAAACTTAGGACCACAATTAGACATTTTTAATGTACACGTTTAGAAACTTTAAAATAGTCTGGTTTTCAACAAATGAGATTTGTACCTCGCATTGACATTAATTTTAATATTACATCCAGATTTGTCTGTAAAAATTATCTGTATTTAAGGATGTTCATTTATCTTCTACAAATAATTAACTTTTGATGCATGAAGTACAATTCGTTATTGCAAGCGTACAAATATAAATGTAAATAAAAATTTTATTTTCAAGTGGAAATAATGATTGCGGAACTACATGTGCAAAACATCATAATATCATATCAGTGTATATCATAACAGTTTTCTTGAATCTATACGATCTTAAATATATCAGTACGAGTATTTGAGCTGCATCTGGTATGGAAAACATCATAACAACATTCTGTTAGTGGCTATTTATATTCTGTCAGCGAGAATAACGTCTCTCCAACTCTCATGGCACATCTGCTTAGTAAATTCGCATAGGTGTGATTTAATACATGAGCTAGTTAAATTTATTTTACAGTTTTTATATGTAACTATTTTACACTTTTTTTTTTACTTTACAGCCTACTATAGTGGATACCATCGCAAATTTTTTCATTGTTATTTTACAGTGTTAATATTGTAGTTTAAATATTTAAAAGTATCATTACAAAAGGTCAACCTAAAAAACATTCTTTAGTGAAGAAAGAAAGGAATGTTTCCTTTGGAGTGTTACAAGAATTGTTACCCCTTATCTAAGAACTTGTTCAAGGTGATTAATAGTCTCTTCCTTGCACACCTGCGACAAACATTTTAGACCATATCATCAATAGGTATAATAGTAGGATGATGTGTACTTACCAAGCTGTGTTATTTAAGCTGTTTCATGAAATAGATATGAATATTATTATTGTGTTAAAATCAGTCATCATTATGAACCCAAAACATTTGTATTTTATTTTCTTTTCAGTATGATTTAAAAATTTTCATTGTAAGTAACCAGTTTTTGAAGACTAGTATAATAAGGATTTTTTCTGATAAGAAGCTGAAATGTACAGATTTGTTATTGTTACGTATTATTCAACGTATTTTCAATGCGGAGAAAATTGTAATACAAACATATAAGTTAATACCTACATATTTTCGAAAATTGAGTCTATTTTATTGGGTTTCAATGAATATTTTTAAGCCATCCAACCAGTGTGTTTTTATCTGAATTTCATATTTGCTGTGTGCTATGCGAAGTACCTCGCAAAGTATCTGTTCTTTTCATTAAATCTCAACAACACTTTTTAATTCACTTAACGCTCTACTGATGAAAACTATCAATACAGTATTTTGGTGATTCTTACAAGAGTACCTGGTATGGTGATAGAGTATTGGTTGCATCGTATACAGGAATAAAAATAACGTTATATTCATAAGATTTTTTTATAAAAACCAACGTTCCTGTGAATATTTTAAGAGTGATTCACCACATTTTAAAGAACTATTTACTTTTATTAGTGATTTGTATATATATATGTAGTTTCATAATAGTTTATTTAGTTCCATTAGATATAATATAATTTGTTATTACGTATTTTGTTTTATAGAATCACCTACCAAACATTAATAGAACTAACTACTCATCAAGTTTTTGGCTGATTTCAAATTATAATATTTCGTTAGAAGATAAATTTTTAAACGTTTGCTTATAAAAGAGGGTTCATAATGAAATTTTAACTCCATAACCATCTATTTAAAATAGCTATCTTTCCTTGTGTATCTCTATCATTGAATATAGTACTAGCCACCATTTTGTTTATAACACTCAGTAATTTTTATTTCTGAAACTGATAGAAAATGTTGAAGAATCTGACAACAAATTACGGATTTTTTCTAATAAAATTACCTAAATTTGCAGGAAGTATAATTCAAAATCAATGTTTTCTGCAGTTAAATTGCAATAAACACGTTATTTGTTTTCAAATCCTTATAAACTTAGATAAATAATTAAATTTCTTAACTGTTTTGTGTCTTGTAAAATTCTATGAAATTTATTGTCTTAAATGTAACTTCCCCAATGTAACTGAAATAATAAACATTTAGATACACAAAAAATAAAATAAAAAATCATACAAAATGGTTAGTAGACCAAAGGCCAAATAATATTGCTTTGTAAAACTTTACCAAAATATGGTAGAACTTAAAGTAATATTAAACTGTGACATACTTGCAATTAAAAATTTCCATGATCCATAAATCCATTTAATCCAGGCATAATCCATTTAACAAAATTTTATTTTGTTTAACTTTAGGTAAACGAAAATGTAATATTGTTCTATTACATTTTTTAAAACCATCTTTAAACTAAAACAAACTTTTTTTAATAATTTTTAACATAAGGTTAACTTGAGGCAACATATTTAGGTTCATACAATTTTTACCAAAAAAATTAATTGTTTCAACAAAACATTTTTGGGGTAAACTTAAGTTATAATTTCGGTTTTCGTGCAGTGTCATGAAACACACACATGCACATTTGAATACGCCGATTGGCGAAGGCTTGATGTTGGGGTACTGTATAGCCAACTGAGCTGTGTCAACGAGTCAACAATTTTGAAACGCTCATTTGTTCATGTATGCTACTGTGTGGATAGAGGCGGAAAAACCCGCTTGCCGCAGTGGCAGCTAGCGGCTGCACAAGTCACTGGACAGACGGATGCTGGACATTGTCTGCACAACGGTTAAGCTTAATTTTTTTGATCAATGTACTAAGCAGAACGGGTGGCGACGGTAATTTATAATGTTAGTAAACTAAAAATATTTTTTTGATTCTTTAGATATATGATAAAATATTTATGGCAATAGTTGGTGTACCCATAACAACTCGTTGCTAAACGAGTAACTGTAATTATTGCGATAACCTTGAAAAATTTGGAAAATCCTTGAAAATTCCTTGAAAAAGCCTTGAATTTTATTTTGGAAAAATAGTAGACACCCTGTCAAAAATTATTTTCAAATTTTAAACTATTTTTCACAACTATTCAACTGTTTCAAGTGTTCAAGTGTTTTCAACTGAAATATAATACAAATAATACAACACTAAAATATAACTCAGGGTGTTAGTAACTTTCTATAACGAGGATATTATCACTTACAATTTAATAATCTTAGAGAGAATTCTCCAGAAAAATAATATGTTTAGTTTTCTATCTTTGCATCACCTAAGGTTTTCCAAATCTCTGTTTAAAAAAGTTTGTATCTCGGTATCTAACAAAAGAAAGTTAAATCGCCTTTTAAAATGTATTTTTACCGGTGGTTCGCTTTAGGGTTTTTTATATATCGGATTGCGTAAAATAAAACATCGTTACAAGTTATGCAAAATAAAGATTGAAGATAATTAACAAAATGGATAAGAAAACTACATATTTTCAGGAGGAAATGTTTCTGTTGGCCACAGTCCAAATTGCCTCTCGAGTCCAGTCTGGCATAATTATAAATGCACGCCCTCCAACCTGTTACTGGGCTCTTTCACTAATGTCCTTGAAAATAATCTATCCCTAAGTTAATATATTCCTAACATAACCATACAAAATCAACTCCATCGCTATAAGCCGCTTATAAAAAATATTGTCCCCTTTCTTTATTAGAAAAATCTTACATTAAGCTAAGGATGGTGAACATAGTCTATACTGTATTTTCCGAAATAGTTTATTTTTTATAGTGGAATCATTTTAGTGTTGAACCCCAAACAAATTGCAACACGAGCGATTTTTGTTTTAAATGATAGCTAAGAGTGCCCTTATTAACCCCTTAAAAATCGCCATTAATCGCACCTTGGGAACATGCCAAAAATTCAAAATGGCCGCCAAGAATGCTGCCAAAATATATATTTTGGCATATATCTCGAGAACGGTTAGTTTTATCAAAATTCTTTATCTTTAGCAAAAATGTAGCTCTTTTAATGCCAATCAGTTTTCATATTTACATTTTGTATGTCAGACGTACGGTATGGCCGCAATTTGCCGAGCCGTAATTCATTAAAATCTGTCTTTTTAGCGAATTTCCCTAGTGTGAAATTAAGCTATTACCTTAGGTCTCATGGTAAGACTTAAGACCGGGACCATCATAACTTTTCATTTTGGGGCCCTCAGAAGCCAAAAACAACATTCTTTTGAATTTTTAGATATACACACACACACACACATATATATATATATATATATATATTTATCTATATATCTATTTATTTGTAAGCACAATAGCGGTCACAAAAATGGTCCGATCACAATGAAATTTGTTATGGAGGTGAAAAGTGGTAATTATTCAGAGGAGTTCGAAAACCAGTCCGAAAGGACTATTGGAAGGGGGGGTTAACGGGGTTTTACCCTTCAAAAATGGGTTTTTTTTGTTTTTTTTACATAAAAAATTAAAATAATAAAATGTTAGTTGACCCCATTGAATTCAGCTTGAAAAAACAAACAATTTTGTATCTTGAATCATTGTTCTATGTCCATTGGTTGCCGAGATATTGAAAGCGGTAAACACAGAACATTGTCCCTATATTAACCTTATAGGAAATAAATAAAATGCTATATATCCATTATTTCTCAACATATCTTAATAAAAGTTGGTATGTGGCTTCATCTAATAGAGATATACTTTATTATGGCCTAAAGTTCCCCATTTTGACATTTCAGTGGCAGCAAACCTGCATACTCATTTTCCATGTTATTCTAAAGGAGAATATTCTTGCATGTTTATTTATGGACATACGTTGGCAAATCTCGATGTAATTCACCATTTTATTAATTTTCTATTGAAGCATTTGAAATTCGCAGAGTATGCAGGTCTGCTGCAATGGTTTTTTTTGTTTTTTACATAAAATTTAATTTAAAAAAAATTAAATTAAATTTAATACAGTGAAAAAAAAAATCAAATTTTAGTTTTCACTGTATTAAATTCAGCTAAAAAAATATGGAAAACATCTTTTAAATATGATGTTTTAACGTAAAATTTGTATTTTCAAAAATACTAAAAAAAATCAAAAATTACAATTTAGAATATTTTTTTAATAAATACCCCTGTTGCAGCAAAATATTCTCCTTTAGAATAACATGGGAAGTGAGTATGCAGGTTTGCTGTCACTGAAGTGTCAAAAATGGAGAACTTTAGGCCATAATAAAGTATATCTCTACTAGATGAAGCCACATACCAAATTTTATTAAGATATGTTGAGAAATAATGGATTTATAGCATTTTATTTATTTCCCATAAGGTTAATATAGGAACAACTCGCCTACGGCTCGATGGGGGCTCCACCCCCATGCCCACTTATAGGGTTGCCCCAAATTTGTTAATTGCTCTTAGTCTCAAGTACCGAACAGGCTAGACGCCCCCCCCCCGCTAGGGGTTGCCCTAAATTCGTAAATTAATAAAAAGTCGAGTTTAAAATACGTTAGTTCCACGGAAGAACTGCACAGTCAAGACAGTAACAAAACCGTCAAATTCACAAAATTCACAATTAATAGTAAACAAAGCTTTTTAAAAACTCATATGAGTAGTGGGAAAAAGCCACTCCTGGCACAGATCAGCTGCCCGCCGAGCAGCTGCCGGGGCAGCTGGTGCCAGCTGCCATGTCATATAGCTTCCGGTGGGGGCAGAGGGTATATATCAGATGCTGTAGTGATATGTTATGCCATATAGGTTGGGGTGGAGATGGCGATAGTGTTGGTGTTAGGGTGGAAATTAAAAGTTAGTTCAAAATTGAAATTCGTCGGTGTTAACGAAACTCTAACAGTTGAACAAAAATTAAGAGTTAGTTGAAAATTGAAATTCAAACTTATAACTGGGATGTGGAAAATATGTCAAGGTCATCCAGAGTAAGTTTTTAAAAATTCTATCCAACTATCACCAGAAATAGTTTTAAGTTGAAGTAGTTGGTGATAGCGGGATAATTGATTCGTGCCATGGGAGAGGTGTTTATCGTTTGAAAGTTGGCGATCGAATGAGAAGCGTCGCCTAGGGAGAGGGCTTATAAAACGGCAACCTCCCCCCACCACCCCTTCCCCCACTCCTTTAGACCAATAACCGGTCGCCGACTCTATGTGGCGAAACTGAACCAGACATGGCGGCCGCCATGGATAATTCTAACCTCAAACCTTAGCTCAGCTGAACAGAATAGAGAAGGATGAAGTAGGAATTGTGGTTAGAGCACTTATATAAGGAATAGTGGGGGTAAAATAAAAAAACTTGTTGAACACAGTCGATAGGTGTAACAAGTTCAAAATTGTTGAAGTGTAACATATAACGCAAAATGTCATGAATAATACTATCATCAACACTAACCCGCGAGGTTGTTGAAGAGTATAATGGGTTAAAACTGTACCGCTTTCTTACTTTACTTAAATTAGTTTTAGACTTTGAAAGTGAAAGTTAGAATTATTTTGTAATATGTGTTGTGTTCGCAACAGTTTCAATTTTAAACTTTGCGCAACCATTACAGGAGGTGTGTTATATGTTGAAGTCAAAAGAAGACTGAGAAATAAAATATGTTATAAAGAGATAAATGAAACAGAATGTCATGTACTAACAAAATAGAGTTATAGGTTAGAATTAACTAAACATTATGTAGTAATGAAACACTATGTGGTAAGGTTAGAAGTAAATGAACGTAAATAATGTAGTAGCTATAGGGATGCAATCAACATGAAAGCCAGTAAGTTAATGGTCGCGGCGCAAATGAGCAGTCTAGTTTTATAGCCCAGCAGCGGCCCACTTCCCCGGGCAGATGCCCGAGCCAACTACCTGGTTTTTATAGCTTTAGCAATTACTCCGGGCAGCTGCCGCTGATGACCGACTTTCACCTGAGTAGTAAGAGTAGTAGGGGGTTTTGGGGCAATGACCGGAAAGGTCAATGACCCCCCCCTCCCCCCCTCCCCTCCCCGAAAAAATGGAGCCCCCCCCCTTCCCCCACTCCTTCCCCCACTCCTCTGGGTCAATGGCCGGTCACCACCTTTCCCTACTCCTTCTAGGCCAATGACCGGTCACCACCGGTTGCTGACTCTATGTGGTGAAACCAGACTAAACATGGCAGCTGCCATGGATAATTCTAACCTCAAACCTGCTGCGCATGCAACGAGTTCTCCGGATCGGAATCAGTCTATGCTATGCGCATGCGCCTAGTCCTGTATTACTCACTTTAGCGCTACTGCACATGGATAATTCTAACCTCAAACCTTGGTTTTGTGTTGTTGCGCATGCGCCGCTCCCCACTCCTTTGCCTTCCTTTTACACTGCTGCGAACTGGACTGGATTGAACACTGTACTGGAGTGAAACAACTTCCCCCACTACTCGAGAATCCGAGGAGCAATACGAGCCTGATCTTAGCGTCAGTCGTCAACAAACTTTCATAGCGAAAGGTTGTTGGCGACTCAGCAAGAGGTTTCAAATATATAGTAGGCCTATATATATTTGAACTTCTTCTACTACGTTGCGTTTTTTAATGCAATGTGGTATGTGTGTGTGTGTTTAGTTTTAAGTTGTATTTAATTTAAGAAATAATTTGCGCATTGCGATGTTAGTTATAAGTTGGGTTTAGCATTAAGGTGTATTAATTTTAAGAGGTGTTTAGCATTAAGGTGTATTAATTTTAAGAGGTGTTTAGCATTAAGGTGTATTAATTTTAAGAATAATGATGGTATTTGGTTGTGTTGAATTATTGTTTTTTAATAATGATGTGTTGTTAGTTTTAAGTGTTGGTACTACTAATTAATGTTGTTTTGCCTTACAGCTAGATGTTAGGGGGTAGATTAATTGTAAATTCAGAAGTTCCATTGAACTTCACTTAGAAGGGGTGGGACATCCGCAAATTGTAGGTAAGCGGACTAGGTTTTTGCATTTTGTTTAGGAATATAATGGGTGGGATTAGCTTGGGTGGGTGTTAGAGTTGCGTTTCTGCATTAGCTGTTCCAGTTTCCCTTGGAATTCACGGTTACGGTAGACCCGGACCGGACCGTTACGGTAGACCCGGACGGTCCAAACAAAATTGCGTCGATGTCCCTTGCAGAACGTAACTAGTGGGTTGGGAGTGGGAACCGTTAGGCAAACAGGGTGGTGGGAACAGTATTACTGTTCCCATCACCTTGGATCATTATAAATCTTGAATGACCTTGACCCACTTTCGGAAGGGTCAATGACCCCCCCCCCCGAAAAAATGGAGCCCCCCCTCCCCCCTCCCCCCCCTTCCCCCCCGAAAAAATGGAGCCCCCCCTCCTTTCCCCCACTCCTTCCCCCACTACTCCGGGTGAATGACCGGTCATGACCTGAAAAATTAAAATGGCTATAACTTGATAACGGATTGACGGATTTGAACAAGCGATACATCATTGAAAAGGTCTATGTAAGACAAACATTTTAGTAAAAGAAGAATGTGGTTATCTTATTTTAGTCAAAAGTTATGCGAATTATTCAAAATAAATACCTTCTCTTTCCCCTTTTCTCCCACCTCCCAGGTCAATATTCAGTCTCGGCCAGCTGCTACCCCTCTCATTTGCATATTGTTATAAAAGACGCACCGACTGCGGCTAACATTTCATTCTGATTCCAGACGTTACGCTGCGAACTTGGAGCCACAACCATGTCATCTCTGCCAACTACAACTTCTACTTCAACTTCTACTTCAACTTCTACTTCTACTTCAACTTCTACTACGGCTGTTACTGCACCTAAGAAAACTCTTCGTCTGAAAAATCCTCCTGACTGGTACAAGAAGCAACTTGGGTCCCAACCTTCAACTTCTGGCACTATTCTTCCGCCTACCAAGACTTCTAAACTTCGAAGCATTTTTTCACCGCCTTCGCCTTCTACTTCGCTTTCAAACGACTCTACACCGCCATCAACCATCATGCCGCCTCCACAGAAGCCAGCTCCCCGTCCTAATATCCCTTCATTTGAAACTTTGCTTCATCATCTTAGTACACCTGTCATTCCACTGTCACCATTGCCTCCTACCCCACCACTTACTATGCTTGAAGACCACACCTATTATAAAACTAAATCCACTAAGCCTACTCCCAAACCTGCTCCTAAGCCTGCTCCTTCAGAGCAATTTCAATTATTACAAGAAGAGCGTCGTAGGGCATTTAGCCGTCCCACTACTTGCCCTGAAGTGCTTACCAGGGGAATTAAGAAAGGATCAGCTTGTGGGAGGAAATGTGTTAAAAACGAAAGTTTTTGCCGTGTACATGTCGTGAAACATCTTTCTGGACCACAACTGACAGAAACCCCCACCGTTGAAGACGATCCTGAAATAATATCCGTCAGAGGAGAGAGGCTTAAGAAAGGTCTGAAATATTTTTTTCTAAGTGTTGTTGACCACCAACACATTTTGGCAAAATGTAACGGCTTAAAATATAAAATTAGAGTTTGTGAGAATTTGTGTAAAGAGAAGAGATTTAACAATTTAGATTCTCAAGACTTTCTCCTCAGGGATAAAAAGGATCGTATTACAAGGTGGGGGCGTAAACAGTAAATTCACTTAGTTTTTTCCAAATTGTTGCTTAAAAAAATAATAGGGGAGAAACACAATGCGTTATAGCGTTGTGTTTCTCCCCATTATTTTTTAACACTCTAAGTCTCGTGACCTACTAACCTACTTCCATCCAAGTAGTAAGAAAAGTACTTCCCCCCACTCCTTTGGGTCGATGACTGGTCACGGTCAGCTCCTACCCCTCATTTGCATACTATTATAAAAGCGGAGCGAGCGTTGCTCACCCCTTCATTTTTCTTCTACACGCCGCTCTTGTCGTTTCGTCTCTGCTGTTTACAATATTTCTTGCTTCAAAATGCCTCCTCATCTGAATGAAAATTTCAATTTTTCCGAAATTTCTGATGTTTTTGAACAATCTGAAGACACTTTAAGTAACGACAGTGAAAGTGAAGATGATGAGAACGATGATGATTATACTGTTGAACTTAGTGAAGAACGTAAAGTCATAGCAATTGATCCACAATTTCCATTTGATACAATAGAAAAGTTTATGGCTGAAGCTAATAAATGGTTGGACTCAGGATGTTATGTACGAATTGACTCTTTTATATTGTATGGTGATAGTCATTCTTTCCTTGTCACACCAAATGACAGAGACCGCATGTGGCAGTGGGCACAATCTATGATGGAGTGCTACAAACAAGGTGTAGATACTGGCGGCTATTTTCTTGCACAACTAGTGTAATAACAAAATTACCCTCCCCCCACCCTACACCTATCCCTTTCAAATCCTATAAAGAAGGGGGAAAGGAGTGGGGATTATAAAATGGTGGGGAAATGTGTATAAATGCAGGTTGTTTGAAGAGACTTTTATTATTGTGGCTTTAGCAGAAACAACATGGAGTTTAAATCTTCAGCAAAAATAAGGAACAACATAATAAAGAGAGAAATTCGCAAGAAAGAAAAGATCGAACTTATAAAATTACAACTTATAATACCTTCTATTGAAATTGGATGTAGCAAAATAAAGACTTTGGTGAAAACTAACGAATATTTGTTACAATTGCTAAAAACAATCGAAGAATTGAAAAGCAAGAATGGACATTCTACATAGTAATATTTGAACATTTTAATATAAATAAGTAAACAAAAAAAAAAATAGATGTAAAATAGAGAGCGAGGAATAGATCACTTTGTGGTAATGGACTAACATGCCACTTAGTGCTCTATTCTTCATTCTCGCGTTAAATTGGATTTTCTGACCTATTTGTTAGACTGTTAGAATTTGGTTAACACTGTTGAATTTCAGTTTTGAACTAACGTTTATTTTTGTTGAACTGTTAGTTTTCTTAACACTGTCGAATTTTAGTTTTGAACTAACTTTTAATTTATGCGAATTTTTAGTTCAACTCTAGTTAATTTATGTGCAAATTTAGTTGAACCAAGTGCCTGTGCTCTAGCCATTTCCACCCTAACATTTGTTCTTTCAACATTTGTCCCATAACATCTGTCCTAACAGATGTTTGGAGGGCAGGTGTTTGGTTTTAAAAGTAACTAAAATTAGTTGGGTGGGGGAAAGTTAGTTAAAGCTTGAATATAAAGAAGTATATACTAAAACTCCAATGGGAATAAAGAACACGAATAAACAATTAGTTTGTAGAAGGTTAATATTTTTATTCAAAACGTTTGATTTCCTTGGATAGTGAAGAAGATGAAATAGTGGTGGGGGAACCGTTATAAAAGGAGGAACGCAAGAGCCCATTTCATTTCTTGGCGAAATTTCGAAGAGTAAACATCTCAACATGTATCGTTGCGATAAATGTTCGGAATCGTTTCACGATGAAATTCTATTAGACTGTCATAAAGAACTAATTCACAACAACCCAGAAGAAAAACAAGAACAACAAGAACAAGATCAGGAACAAGAAGAACAAGAAGAACAAGAAGAACAAGATGAACAAGATGAACAAGATGAAATAACAGCAACATCTTCATCTACTTTACCGAATCTACAAGTATTTGCATTACCCGGTAAAGTAGTAATGCATCATAAGATTCAAAATGAAAACTTAAAGCTAGAAGAATTTATTAGAGAAGCAAAACCAATCGTAAGTAAAACTTTAAAAGAAGAATTGAAAAGATTAAACTTTCTTGAATTTGGTTTACTACTAGAAGCTATGTTTATAAATGTACAAGAAGAATTATCACCAAGAGGATTCATAACAAAAAACCAAACTATCATGGAAAGTTCAGACATTGATTCAATAGTTGAGAACTGTATAGAAGAAATATTAACCAAAATTCGAGAACACGAAGGAAGAGGATCTGGATGGAGTCTTACAAGTATTGAAGGATTAGATATAAGGGTTCACAAACATGGATATGGACTAATGGGATCTAGTTACATTCCTCTGCCAAAAAGAATTGAAGATACAAAATCTTGTATTAATGTCAAGAATGAAGATAACGAATGTTTTCGCTATGCGATGACATCAAAATTTGTATTACGAAATGCACATAGACCCAACCAAGAATATGAAAATGAAAGACACAGGTACAATTTTCAAGGAATAACATACCCTGTTTCTGTAAAAGATATATCAAGATTTGAGAAGAAAAATCCTGGCACGTCTATTAATGTTTTTGCATTAGATAGTTCAAACAAAGTGTATCCTTTACGTGTGGCAAAAGAAGAGCTACCAGATCATACGGATCTACTATTACTAACAAGAGGTGATGTGTCTCACTATGTGTACATAAAAAAATTCGACTCTCTTGTTAACAAGCAACTTTCTAAAGATCGACACAGAAAGTTAATTTGCAAGAGATGTTTTAATTTTAAACGAGATGGAGTACATTGAAGAGAATGGCTACAAGAGCACAAAAGGTTATGTAACAATAATTATGAAGCAAAGATTAATTTACCTTCGGAAAGCAAAGCATTTGTTACATTTCAAAAGGTTCATCATCAATACCGTATCCCTCTAGTTGTGTATGCAGACTTTGAATCAACACTTATTCCTGTTGAAGATGAAAATTGTGAAGCTCGAAAAAGTGTCAAGTATCAAATGCACAAACCAAACAGTTTTTGTTTAATGGTCAAATCAACATTATCAGAAGAACATTTAAACAGATATGGATTAACTTTAGAACCTTTAGTATATCGTGGTGAAAATGCGGAAAAAATATTTCTTGATCACTTATATTCAATAGCTGGAAATATGCAAAGATTATATACAAATATTGTACCAATGAAACCGATGGACGAAGAAGAAGAAATTCAACATGAAATGCAACTCGCTGTTTCTTGTGCAAAAATGATTTTACTATTGAGAATTATAAAGTTAAAGATCATGACCACCTCACAGGTTATTATAGGGGTGCTGCTTGTAATAAATGCAACTTGAGCTATCGTTTACCACTATTTATTCCTGTGGTTCTGCATAACCTCAGCGGGTATGATGCTCATTTTATAATACTTGAATTAGGAAGAGACAATGGTTCAATAGATGTGTTGGCTGAAACTTCAGAAAAATTCATAAGTTTTTCCAAAACAGTTGGAAATGTCAAACTAAGATTCTTGGATTCCTACCGATTTATGCCGTCGAGTTTGTCCAAACTTACTGAAAATTTAAGGAAACAAGATTTTGTCGAAACAAAGAAGATTGTAAATAGCGACAAACTGGATCTGGTACTTCGGAAAGGTGTTTTCCCATATGATTACATAGACAGTTTAGAAAAATTTAATGAAACATCACTTCCAGCAAAAGAAGAATTCAAAAGTAAACTTTACGACATGGATATATCTCAAGAGGACTATGATCATGCATGTAGAGTATGGAACGAATTAGGATTTAGAACATTGGGAGAATATTCAGATTTTTATGTTAAATTAGATGTAACTTTACTATGTGATATAATGGAAGAATTTAGAAATACATGTTTTGCAGCATATGGATTGGACCTCTTCATTCATGCACTTCACCTGGACTAGCATGGCAAGCCATGTTGAAAGAAACAAATTGTAAATTACAACTTCTTACTGATATAGATATGGTTTTAATGTTAGAATCAGGAGTTCGAGGGGGATTGACGCAAAGTGTAACCAGACATGTTAAGGCGAATAACAAGTATCTGCCCGATTATGATGCATCAAAACCAACAAAATTCCTGGGTTATTTCGATGCAAATAACTTATACGGATGGGCAATGTCAAATCCCCTTCCATATGATAATTTCAAATGGATAGATCCAGAATCGATTGGAAACATAATGGATATACCGAAGCATGGTGAAACTGGTTACATTTTTGACGTCGATTTTGAATATCCTGAACATCTTCACGATCATCATTATGATTTACCACTTCTTCCAAAGACTGAAATCTCCCCTACTGGAAGATGGCCAAAATTATTGATGACTTTAACCGACAAGTCTCGGTATGTCGGACACTACTGGATGATACAACAGGCTTTAGACTTAGGATTGAGAATTACAAAAATTAATCGAGTACTACAATTTTCTCAATCTTGTTGGTTAAAACCGTACATCGACAACAACACAAGAAGAAAAGCTGCCGCTACATCAAGTTTTCAAAAAGATTTTTTTAAACTAATGAACAATGCAATATTTGGCAAGGCTTTGGAAAACAAAAGGAAACATAAGGATATCAAATTGGTAACTGATCCAGTAAAATTACAGAAATTGGTGCAACAACCAAACTTTGGTTCATCTGTAATTATTAATGAAAATCTAGTCGTCATTTCCATGAACAAGAAGTCAGTTGAAATGGATCGTCCTTTGTATCTTGGAATGTCAATCTTGGATATTTCAAAAACACACATGTACGAGTTTCATTATAAGAAGATGGTTAACTATTATGGAAGAGAGAACATTGGTATTGCATATATGGATACGGATGCACTAATTTACTGGATTAAAACAAATGACATGTATGAAGATCTACGCACCTTTATATATAAAGATGATTTCGACTTTTCCGATTATCCTAAGGATCATCCAAATTACGACTATGACAAAAACAAGAAAGTATTAGGAAAATTTAAAGATGAAACAAATGGTGTGCCGATGATGGAAATTGTAGCATTAATGTCCAAACTGTATTCGTTTCAACTGTACATAAATGAGAGGAACGAACATCAAGTCACGAAGAAGGCCAAAGGAATAAAAACTTCTTTTCTGAAGAAGAACGTACAGTTTGAACATTATAAAAGATGTTTGTTTGAAAATGTTGAAACAACTGCAACGTTCAACACTATTCGAAGTTATAATCATCAACTTTTTAGTGTCAAACAAACAAAGTGGGCATTAAGCTACAAAGATGACAAGCGCCATATTTTAGAAGATAAAATTAATACTTTACCATTCGGCCACTACTCCCTGAACCCTATCGACCAGTAAACCTATTCTTCGTCCTCTCCTTCTTCCTTTTTTCCTTTCCGTAAAGAAGAGGGGACATGGCATGCCCAATGCCATGTTCCCTCTTTTTTACACTAATATGAAATGGCCTTGACCTATATTCAAACTATATAAATGAGATTAAACTATTCTATGCATCAGTATTTTTACAAGCGGTGTACAAGCAACATCTGAAGATGGAAAGTGTGAAGGACAAGATTGTAAATGAACTACATAAACCAGCAAGAAGAAGATTTCCAAGAAGAAGTACAATCATTAAAGGAATGAATGATCTTTATCAAGCTGATCTCATTGAAATGATACCGCACAGTAAATTAAACAAAGGATTTAAATATATTTTAACAATTATAGACTGTTTTACTAAAATAGCTGACGCTTTACCATTGAAGGATAAGACTGGTAAAAGTGTTACAAAAGCTATGGAAACCACAATACAAAGAAATAAATTTAAAATTAAACATCTACAGACCGATGATGGAAAAGGATATTTTAATAAAGACTTTAGAGCTTTGATGAAGAAATATCAAATAAATCATTATTCTACAAATTCTGAAGTTAAAGCTTCAATAATTGAAAGATTCAATAGAACATTGAAAGGTGCGATGTATAAACAATTTTCAAAACGAGGATCATACGTGTGGTATGACATATTACCACAACTTATAAAACAGTATAACAACAAATATCATCGTACCATTGAATGAAACCTATCCAGGTAAACAGTGCTAATGCGAAAATTGTATTACAAGGCATTAAAAATAATACAACACCGAAATTGGAAAAATTGCAACCAAAGAAGTTCAAGGTCAACGATAAAGTTCGTATAAGCAAATACAAAGGTGTATTTAGTAAAAGATATCTACCAAATTGGACTAATGAAGTATTTACAATTTATAAAGTGCAACCAACTATACCTGAAACCTATTTATTAAAGGATAACAATGGTGAATTACTTCAAGGTGGATTCTACGGACACGAATTGTTGAAATCAACAGTTGGTGATGTATATCTTGTCGAGAAGATTTTACAAAGGAAAAAGGATATGGTTAAAGTCCGGTGGTTAGGGTTTGATAAAAGTGAAGACTCTTGGATTCCTTTAAAAGACTTAGTATAGTTGTTTAATAGCTCATTGTGTGTTTAACCTTTATACAAGATGGAGATTGTACAACAAAAAGACCGATTTAATATCAATAACATTGATGAATTGACAGTTGACAATGATAAGTTAAATCATGGTAAACATGGTGAATTACTACCAAATACGATAAGATGTCTAATATTTGGTCCTTCAAATTGTGGAAAAACTAATGTTGTTTTTAACCTTATAACTAATCCTAAAGGATTGCGTTTTAATAATATATACATTTTTTCAAAATCATTGCAACAACCAAAATATCAATTATTGGATAAAGTACTTGCAAGTGTACCTGAAGTGAATTTTTAACAAGTTTAATGCCAGTGAAACAATTATGCAAACCAAATGAAGCAAAACCATTTTCTATTTTTATATTTGACGATGTTTCTTGTGAAAATCATGACACAATAAGGAATTATTTTGCTATGGGAAGACATCATAATATTGATAGCATTTATATTGGTCAAACATACAGTAAAATTCCAAAACAACTTATAAGAGACAATGCAAATATGTTGATCATCTTCAAGCAAGATGAAACAAATTTAAAGCATATATATAATGATCATGTAAATGCGGATATGCCATTTGAAAAATTTAAAGAGATGTGTGGCAAAGCATGGAATGAGAAATATAACTTTCTCGTTATTATGAAGGAAGAAGATATTAAAAATGGTAGATATCGTATAGGGTTGGATAAATTTGTATTTATGCGTTGAACTACCAATGCTACATCTAGTTACATGTTGAACCTCACAGTGTAAACATGGTGAATCAAGAAAAACTATTGAAAGAAATAAAATCACTCAGTGATTCTATTAGGATGAAGAATCGTGCATTGAGGATGGGTTTAAGTGAAAGAGAAGAATTTCTAGAGACTACATTTAAACCTATTACGGAACCTTTAAAACAGATATCAGAAACTATTGGTAAACCTCGTTATGAAGGAGATGTTTTACTACCAGTTTCTAAACAAGAAGTACAAGCATTAAAAAAAGAAGAAGATGATGATTCATATACAAGTGCTAGTGAGCAAGAAGAAACAAAAGAAGAAGAACCAATTGTTGAAAAGGAAGAAAAACAGCCAATACCTGAAGCTGAACAATCTATTCCAAATTTAACTCAATTGAGTAGCGATATATTACAACATGGACCTCTTGGAAGAAAATATATAATGAAAATGCTACATGACATGAAATCAAACCAAATTTGAGTAGATCACATGTATACGGAGCAAGAATTGATGGGAATGAATTGAAGATCGGCGATTCAAAGCTTGAAATAACACAAGACGATTACATCATTATTGGTGAGCATAGATATAAAGGAACAAAAGGATTATATGAATTAATTTTTAAAAACATACCACTAAGATATTCATCCAAAGATTTAAGTGTTTTTAAGGAGATTCTACAAAATACTAACGCTCATAAAAGAAACTACTCAAAGGATGCAATGATTAATCGTTCACGTGCAACAAAATATAACATCGTTATAAAAAAGTTGATTCCTCCACGAAAATTGCCAACATTACGTACTGCACCAGCGGTGAGACAACCACTGAAAAGAAAATCTTTATCACTTATGGATTTATCACTTCTTGAACAACATGGTAAAAAGAGTAAAGGAGATACTTCAACATCTGGTAAAGGATTGATGAAAAATCTATACAATACGAATGTGATTTACTACAACGACATCAATAAATTGGTTGATAGAATGAGACTATTGCATGAAGCCATGGAAGCTGGTCATACAGGTTTAAATAATGAATGGGTAGCTCTGATTGACGAACTCAGGAATCGCGGCATAATTGTATAATTTCCCGCGGATATATAAGAGTCGCAGGCGTATAATGTGTCAGTTCTAACATGAGCGTCGACAAGTTCGGACGCTACTCCGCATTAGGAGTGCAAGTTGGAGAAGACAGAAAAAGAAGCGGATTACCGCAAACACCTGAAGGTGACTATAACATAAGTAATAAACGTTTAAAATTAGTTAAAGATCCAGAAGAAGATACTGATGGAGCAAATTTAAAGACAGTAAAAGAAGCTACTTCAACATCATTGAAATTACATAAGAATACTTATGATATTAAATCACATAGATTAATTAATGTTGGTAAACCAACTGAAGGTTCTGATGCAATTACTAAAGAGTACTTATCATCTGAACTTTCAAATACTTTAAAATTGCAATGGGGTAACAACTTAAAAGATGGACAAACATATGATGCTGGAAATTATAGAATAACCAACGTGGGAAATCCCAAAAATGATAAAGATTCAGTTAATAAAGAATATTTACATTCTATAATACCGGAAAAAACTAAACATGGATATTCTTTTTATAAATTTATTATAAATGACATTGGATACCCAAAGGAAGACGGTGATGCTGTAAACCTAAAATACATCAAGGACAACTGTATTTTACAAGATGTTAATGAAATCGATTGTCATGGTAAAACATTGACAAATGTAAAGTTTGGTTCTCAACCAAAAGATGCTGTTACTATGGAACAATTATCTAAAGAATTAAAAAAGGAAACATCCAATTTTGTAAAACATGAAGATGCCGTTTTAAAGCGGGGAGATAAATTTATACATGGAAATGAAAAGTTTAATTTAATGCAAAGAAATAATGATGAATGGGATGCAGGACATAAAACAATAACAAATGGAAGATTTGGTATAAAAGATTCAGATGTACCTCTAATGGTACAAACATTAATTGCGAGTGGTGGTACATTAGGTACATACAATGGTCGTAATAGAAGAATAAAAGATATTTATCCTGGTTACGAAGAAAATGATTGTGTTACAATGAAACAAACAATAACTTGGGATAAACACTTTGGGACCAAATATGATGCAAAGATGAAGAAAATAATTAATATTTTACCAGGTGAAGATTCAAATGATGCTGCTACTATTGGACAAGTCATAAAAACATCAAAAAGTGATTCAACAGCTTACACATGTAATGATAAACGTATTATGCAATTACATGATCCTCAACATCCAAAAGATGCTGTAAATTTAGATTGTTTAATAAGAATAGTGGGCAATTTACTTATTGATACCCATAATCATATAGCTAGTACAACGAGTCATGTGATAATTCAACCCGATGAACGGGAAGATTGGATTAAAAATAGAATTATAAATCAGTATATCATTAATTTGAATAACTAAGTGTTTAAATATAAAAAATTATACATAACTTATTCATTTATGTAAAGTATCTTGTGGAGTAAACACACCAGTTTATATAAGACTACATAATGAAGGCTGTATCACTCAGTCATCATCAAGACAGCAACAAGAGAGGACGTGGTATAACTTCAGCTGCGTTATCCCTGCTTAAACGGATACCTGTTGGTGCTGTTGTAAATCGAGCGATAGACGCTCTACCATACGAATTACATATTCCTGGAGGTTATCAATATTGTGGACCTGGAACTAAGTTGGCAAAACGTTTAGCAAGAGGAGATCCTGGAATTAATAAATTAGATCAAGCTTGCAAAGAACACGATATAGCATATTCAAAGTATAAAGATTCAACAAATAGATCAATAGCAGATAAAATTCTAGCAGAAAAAGCTTGGCAAAGAGTAAAATCAAGTGACGCAAGTATTGCAGAAAAAGCATCGGCTTGGGCAGTAACTACAGCCATGAAGACAAAAGCAAAGTTAGGTGGTGGAAGACGTCGCAGAGGAAGACCTGCAAAGAGAGGCGCTCCCAAAAGAGGTGGAAACATTAAAAAAGGACATCGTAGAACTCATAAGGCAAGTGTAAAGAAGACTTCTGTTTGGCAAATGGTAAAAAACGGAGCAGGTTTATACCTAAGACCATACCGTGTGTACTAAATAAGAAGAATCAATTGATAATTCCAAATAAAGCCTTAACAAATCATCAGTTAAATGATTATGTAAAATGTTTGAAAATACCATTCTTTCGAGGAGTTTTTATGAAAGATGCATTACCAACTAAAATATGGAAAAATGAAACTGGAATAGTAAATTTGGATTCCACCTATGGTCCAGGCACTCATTGGGTATGCTATAAAAAGCTCGGACAAACCGTTTACTACTTTGACAGTTTTGGCAATCTACCACCGCCAAAAGAACTTCAACATTATTTTCGAAACTCCAAAAACATTTTTTACAATTACAAAAGAGAACAACCTAACAATACTGAAATATGTGGGCATTTATGTTTGGAGTTTCTAGCGAAAAGTGTCAGTCAGCTTTAAGATGTCATCGTATACAGTGTCATTGAGTGGAAATTCATCCACATTGAAAAGTACGCTGTTCCCAGCATTGCGTCTATCCAAGGAACGATTATGGGAAGCGGCATTACTTGATTTGACTACCTACAACTCAATTCCCAATGTTACGGAAGGGAAGAACAATTTACTACATTATTATGAAACTAAGGATGCTGCAGGAAAATACTCAGAATTGAAAATAATTACATTTCCTACTGGAGCTTATGAAATCGATGATATAAACCAATTATTACAGAAACAACTCGGAGAAGACAATATTACCATTAAAGGAAACAACAATACTTTAAAAGCAGAAATAACTTCAAAACATTATATTGATGTTGGCTTGGAAAACTCTATTGGCAATTTACTTGGATTTACAGATACCAAAAAGAAAATCTTAACTCCTGGAACTACTCATTCAGGTGATTCAACTGTAACAATATTGAAAGTAAATAGTATCGATGTCACGTGCAACATTATACACGGATCGTATAGAGATGGAGTTAATCAACATATTTTACATACATTTTATCCAACAGTAGCTCCCGGTTTTAAAATTGTTGAGAAGCCACAAAACTTGATATACCTACCGTTAAACACCAGTTTCATTTCAGACATCGTACTGAACATATTGGATCAAGACGGTCATAGTGTTGACTTTAGAGGAGAAACAATTACTATACGGATACACATCAGAGCAGCAACATAAAAGTCAACATAGGATTATCATTTAAACCGCAACGGAAGAGTCGGGAGCTCAGTAGCTCCTCGACATTGGAAGAGTTAACATCGGACAACATTCGTTTTCTACAGAAGATTGGATTGAAACTTAACAGCGATGGATATCCTGGATATATCTCAAGGACCAACATTCGACGAAACACTATGGGAGAAGGAATATCACACGCACAACCCTTACACTTCATCAAAATTAAACAATAACGATGAAATAAGGATCTCCATTCAACAACAAGATATTTACACTTTACCGTGTGAAAGTTACTTGTACATCGAAGGACGGGTATTAAAATTGGATGGAAAAACTGCTTCAACAGTTCCTTTTATAAATAACCCGATGGCATATCTTTTTGATGAAATAAGATATGAAATATCAGGGGTGACGGTTGATTCAACAAAAAAGGTTGGTTTAACAACGACATTGAAAGGATTAACATCATTAACACCGCATGAGAAGAATTCAATAGTCACCGCCGGATGGGTTTTCCCCCGATAAAGACACTATAACACCAGCTTCCAACGGTCACTTTGATTTTCATGTACCTTTACGATTGCTTTTGGGATTCGCTGAAGATTACAAACGGGTAATAATAAATGTCAAACAAGAATTAGTATTACTCAGATCTTCAACTAATAAGGACTTGATACTTGCAGACCCTGCAACTACGGAAGATAAACTGGAATGGCAACTACAGTTGGATAAAGTTGTTTGGAGAGTACCTCATGTAAGATTGGCTGATGAACATAGAATCCTATTATTGAGAAAGTTGAAATCTGACCGTGATATTGTGATGCCATTCCGAAGTTGGGAATTTCATGAATACCCTACACTACCTCAGACAGAACGACAAACATGGACCGTCAAGACATCAACTTACTTGGAACGAGCAAGGTACATAATACTCAGTTTTCAAACTAAGCTAAAAGATGTTTTCACTGCAAATGCTGGTCAATTTGATCACTGTAAAATAAAGAATTGTAAAGTTTTCCTAAACTCTCAATTCTTTCCGTATGACAATTTGAATGTCATGTTCAGCAAAAAAGGTTTTTCCATTTTATACGATATGTATGCAAGATTTCAATCGTCATATTATGGAAAAACTAATACACCACTATTATCACCTGACCAGTATTATTCCAAGGCTCCAATAATTGTAATCGATTGTTCAAAACAAAATGAATCGGTAAAATCATCAAGTGTGGATATAAAAATTGAAATGGAATTTGAAGAACCAGTAGCGGATGGAACTTCGGCATACTGTCTAATTCTACATGATAAAATAGTTACTTACACACCGCTGACCGGAATTGTGAAGAATGTACTTTAAGAAGAATTGTACAACGACTGCAAATTTTTGAGGTTAGAATTATCTGCTTCAATTTTTGAGGTTAGAATTTCATTTGTGAAAGACAAGTTGAAAACAAACAATTATGTAATTGTATAAATTTCAAGGATTTTACGAAAAATATAAAAGCAAGAAAATAATTAGTGGAAACTTCATTCTATCTTCAACCGTCGTATGGGAAACATCGTTCGCAAGATGAATTCTACTAACGGAGAAGAAAATACACCTCTAATGGATGATAATAGTTCAGATATAGAAAAACAAGTTGAACGAGAAATGGACGAGTTCCTAAAGTTTAACAAACATAAGAAGAGAGAAGAAGAAGAAACTGAAAAAGAAGTAAAAAGGAAGAAGGTTGAAGTTAACATTGCAACCAATATTTTAACAGAAGTATTTCTTCGGATTATCTACCCAATTTCTTCATGCATGACAAAAAGTATATCAGTTGGAATTTTAAAATCAATGGATTATTCACCAATTGTTATTTTAAATCATGGAAACAAAATGGTTACTTTCAGTGAAACTACTTGGGAATCTCTCATGAAACATTTACATCTTTTGGAGTGCTATTTAAGTAACAACACATTTGGAAGAAGAACAAGATTAAGTTTATTGGAATCAAATATTGAAGTTGATATAGTAAAACATCGTGGAGGACAAATTGTTCGCTTCAGAGATTTAACTACCCACAATGTTAAATTATATTTTACTAAAGAAGAATTTTACACTTTAAGTTGTACTACCGGTCCCGTCACCAGATATTTGAAACAACTAATATTTTCAAGTGCAATAATTAAAGACTATCTAATTGATACATTGGACAAACAACCTTTTGTTCCAATTTTATACGGTCCCGTGGATACTTCAATCTTGAATAGAATACCTCAAGAAGTTGAAATGTGGAGACAATTAAACAACTATCACACCAATTTTAATATCGATGAAGTGGCACAAGAAGTGAAAGAAGAAGAACAATCCTGTCTGTTATAAACGTCGGCTCATTCAATTTTTAAGTCAGTTGTTAATAAGACTTCATCATGAATAAACGGGTTTCGTTTTCTAATGCACCACACATAATGGAAGTTAAAAGAGGTATAATTGAATTTCAAGCCTTCCGAGGAAATGATGGTAATTTTATTATTAAAGAACTAGCAAACAGCCCGTCAAAAATGACGGGTAATTTTTATGATGATTATTCATGAATTTGATGTTTACGTTTGAAAATGGCCACAGAAATTATTATTACACGGACAACATATTATTAAAACTATAATTTTTCCATTTTTTGCCATGTTAACATTTTTTAGCGAGGCTACGATCTACAGGCTTTGAAAGTTTCAATGTTATTCTTATGGGAGAAGGATAATTGATTGATCATGAAACAGCTGTTGTAATAAAAAATTAAAGCAAATCAGGAAGAACAGTTTGTTCTATTTTAATTTTTTTAATAATTAACTCTAGATCAACTACATATTTGTTTGAATTTTGATCAGTGGGCGATATCCTGGTCTTCTATAATAGGCAAGCAAAGCATGTTTCTTTTCCTCCTTTTTTTCTCAGCTCATGTGCATTGTAGGAGAAATCCGCGCAGATGAGCAAAATCCTATTCTATCACGCTGTCCGGACTCCAGTGCTACACCCCACATGCTTTCTAAGTTTCAATGTTAATCTTTTGGAGGAAGGAGAATATTGATTGAATCTCATGATTTCAATTAAGAACAATAAAGTTTAACATTAAACATAAGTCTAATGACAGCTGTTGTGGAAACAACTGCTAAAAAACAGGAAGAACAGATGTTTCAGTTATAAAATGTTTTTTAACTTCTTGGATCAAGATCAACTAAAATTTTGGTTTAATTTCGATCAGGAGGCAATCTCTAGTATAGGCCTATCATTAATAGTTCATAAGTTTGAATATTTTATAATACTTACTATAATACTTACTATCATACGGTTTTACAATATAGTAGGCCTATGAGACTTTACAATAAAAGATAATGATTAAAGGTTTTTTAACCGTATATCCATTTTTTTCATTCCAGTTGTATGGCCAATTAACTTATTGGTAATTTCGCTGACTCAGAGTCCATTTAATTTGTATCTTATTTGTTAAGTATTTGAGATTTACCTCTCTTCATCCTCTGACATTTTAGCCTCCTTGCGTTCTTGTTTAATTTTGTTAGATCCACACAGAGTCTGACGTCCCCATTAGGTTTTGGTATCACCGCCATCGCTGAGCACCATTCTGTGGGCTCTTCCACAGTGATAATGCATAGAATTGAACCTTGCTTTAAAGTTCTGACTTGAATTTTTCATGCACGCAATGGTATAGAAGTACATTCCTGGGTGTACTAAGTGTTACTGCATTGTCCACTAAGTCAATCGTATAGTAGGTTTTTTATCTTCACTAAAACAGTATTCAAAATGTTTATTCTCTGTCTTTTGTTTCCACTTTATTTCCATCTCCTTTTCTTATGCTTGGTATTTCTTATTGTATATGTCAAGACATATCTTCCAGTTCATAGTTCCACATTTTCACATTTTTGTACTCCATTGTTTATATCATTGGGAACAATAAACCAACTATTAAACATGTAGAATCATAAGTCTACACAAACTAAAAGGATGAAAATTAAGCATACAAGGACATTATATGACCTTTTAACAAAAATTAATGGATTAAATACGTGGGGGGAGTACGTACCATATTAAGAATACGGTGGGGAGAATTTTACAATCAAAAGATTCTGTTCATATATTTCAAAAAATACAGCTCATCAGTTGATAGTTATAAAATCATATGTCTAAACAAATATCAAAAAATAACTCATAAGTTAAATACATAAATTCAATCATCTATATTAAATAAATTCTCTTTATAGTATAATGACCAAAATTTTATTCATGCATCAGCTGTTAAATATTTATTTTACTGCTTTAAAACCACTGCAACATTACGTGTCCTTGATTTGTATCTGTCAATTATCATAGGATTGAAAAGTTGTCTGTTATGTTTACAAAAACACTTTGTAAAGCAGCAGTGGTGTCAAATTTCAATGTAAGATATGGATCACCTGGAGCAGTAAACAAATCGACAAAATCACGTCTTAGATTGGTCTAAATAAGGTCTAATTTTCATTTTGTGGCTTTATAAGGCATTTTCCGGGGGATACCATATTTTTCCTATCATCTAGGGGTCATAAGAAATTCATTGACGCCAAAACGGCCTCGATCCGTTCAGTAGTTCTCTCTCTAGACCCTTAAATGCACTCTTTTATTATATAAGATTAGTAATCTTGGACATGAACACATCAGTAGTTTATCATTATTTGTTCAAACCTCCAGTACCATTTAATAGACTAACAACTAAAGCGAAAGTTACAAACAAATGGTTGAACAAACATTTTCACAACTTAAGATGGGATGAAGGTTTCATTAATTATAACATGATGCCGCACATTATGAATCATTATTGCAAAGAGTTTAAAATTATCTACACAAGAGGATTGGAAAAAGCAAATTGGATACAATCATTTACAAGCAACGAAGTGATTAATGCAATAATTGATAAAGATTTCCAATGCTACTTCAACGAACTTTGTATTTCATCAAAAAGTTTTAAACATCGAAGGTCGCAGTGCGCTTTAAAGAATGCCTACCGCTTTAATAGTTTCCTTCAAAAAAGTGGTGGGGGTAGTGTCGATTATAAAAGTGAGAGCGCTACCATGACGCAGCATGAGTATTACTCGAACCTCCGAAGAGACAACAACGGACATTCTTATTTACAAGAAAATTAACAATAACATCAAGATGGCATCGCAGAACTTACTTCAAAATTTGGTCGATCAGTTCAACGCTCATTCTAAATCATCAATTCTACCTACGAAGAAATGTTCTGAACTAAAAGAAGAAAAACATTACATCATTCATACGATCAAGAAAATAGAAACTTCAGTAGGTGATGCTATTAATTGCACATTGAGCGAGGCACCGTATACAGTTGGTGACGAACCGAAGTTTCAAATCTTCCTACCTACACGTTTTGTACAACTTCTTCAAAATGAAGATCTTCGTGTAGTTCAACCCGGCGCACTCTATTTGGTTTCGCACGGACCAAGTGGAAATAACTCTAATGAACTTACAATTCATGTAACACCTACTATTGATTAGTTTGTACATAACATTGTAAATATTTGTTTGTAATTGTTTCTCAATAAATATGATATAAAACAAAAAAATAAAAAGCAACATATTGTAATGTCTTTGTACATTACAATATGTTGCTTTTTTAAAAATTCCACGGAATGACCTTGACCCAATTTTGTGTGATGATAAAAGCAGAAATCTACTTGTGAAGTTCATCAGTCTACGACTACCTTTCGTACCGTACACATCTCGCTCACTCTATTGCTTAATATAAAAAACTAAATATGTCTCTCAAAGTCAAGTGTGCATCTTACGATACCAACACCATTACAACTTTTGAACAACTCGAAGATTTAACCAACGAAATGCGAGTTTTACTTACCGGTGGTTATCACTTAACTGTTGATGTTAGTGCTACTAATACAAGGATGTTCACTAAAACAAAATATTGCGATGATGAAATATTTATTTCTACACAACCTACAACTTCTTCATCGCCTACTGGTCAACATAACATCAAGTTCCAAAAATATTACCAATGTTGAATAACTTTTGACAAACAAAACTACAACTAAAGAGTCACGTGTTGAATGTGAGTTAATAAAAAGGATGTGATACTTGAATAAATAATCATTTGCTTCTCAGCTCTCACCACGACAAGACCTATTTAAGAAAATGTTGTACAGAATGATGATTCAACTTGATGGAAAAATCTATGGAAAAGATTACAACACTGTTGAACAAATGACTAAAGATATAGATGTATTAGCTAAAGAAGGATACCAAGCTAAATTAATTTTGAAATTTCCTGAAGTACATCCGCTATCAATAGAAGAACTAGTTGCTATGGCTAAAGCTGAGAAAGATAAAAAGTCTGAAGAAAACAAAGAGAAACAAACTTCTTAAGTATCAACATTCCTTACATTAGTAAGGTATAATTTTTTAAAACTCCGTTTGGATGACCTTGAAATTACCCCCACCACTTTTCATAGTACATAAAACTCGCTATTCAACACTATACACTCTTATTCTTTCACTGGACTCCGCAGCATCAACATGGAAGAGCAAAAATACAAGTACAAACCTCGTTACTGTTGTGAACAATAGTGTACAGATTTAGGACCAATGATGGTGGATGGGTTAGCTTGTACTAAATGTGAATTCTTCGGATCTTGTTATTGCAAATGCAAAACAAAACAACTACCACCACCGGAATTGCGAACTTTCAAATTTTACAAATCAAGATATTTTCATACATGTTGTCCTCAAAGATGTTTCAAATTTCACCCTCTAGATCTTGCTCATTGTCAACGCACCAAGTCTCATCAAGATGATTTTTGTACACATATGATAAAAAGATGTAAATACAGATCAGATTGGTATTCCGATCCTGTAGAACCATCAAATGTGTAATTTCAGTTTTACACTCTTTTTTAAAGCTTCATTTGGATGACCTTGAGATTTCAGCCACCACTATTTCTAATTTTTATATATTTTTAAATCATTCCACTTCCAACACTCTAACTAACAACATGGAAAACAAATTTATCAAGTTTGAACATATAATAACTGACAGGGAGGAGATGGAAGAATTGTTTCAAAACTTACTTTCTATCATTGACGAATATCCTATAAGATGGTTCAGAATTGTAGTTCAATATTTAAATCCTGGTGAATTGTTTTCTTCATCAAGTGAAGAAGATGAAACAACTACTTCGGTTCAAATAATTGAATTAAAAGACGAAGAAGAAGAACTAAACATTTTATTCAATCATAAGCTCAAGGTTCCCCATATAAAAGCCCCCTCCCTAGACAGCCCCCCTCCCTAGACGCCTGCTCAAGGTCACCATTATATAAGCCCCCTCCCTATGCGCCGATCCTCATTCCATCACCGACTCTCCAACAATGAACAACTCTCCATTGGCCCGAATGAATTCTAGTTTTGAAATAAACTCTAAAGAAGAGTTACAAGACATTTTTAATATTTTACAAGAACTTGTAGATAATTTTACAACCATCAAAATGAATTTGGAAATAACATACGATTGTCCTATTTGTGATAAGGTTGAAAGTTTAGACAAAGACAGTTTACTAAATCTAACTCCTGCACCATCTGACACTACTGATGGTAATAATGAAGAGCAACGTCTTTCCCCCACCACTTCTTTGTAATTCTTCCTTTCCCCCCCCCCCCCCCACCACTTCTTTATTTAACTAACATTTCTCCCTTTTACTTCTCATTCCGTCTTCGACTTCTGAACTATCAACATCACTTGTTTTAAAATTTCAAACACTAACACAATCATGATGGATATGATGGATGAAGTTCCCTTCGTAACTAGAATGGAAGAGGATAAATTGAAATTAGAAATTAAACGATTGGAAATGGAACAGGAAAACCAACTCGAAATGTTACATTTGTTCAAGCTTTTCAAATACATCATCTGGGGACTCTGCATTTACCTTCTCATCGTTGTCGGTGTTTGCATTTACAACTCTGTAATTCATCACAAAAGTTCAACTTGTTTAAACTCTGCTGTTGCACATTAATTCTATGTTCACTAATAAAATTCAAAAGTTACTTCAACCTATCCTACTATCACCAACTAGTTCAACTTAGAACTATTTCTGGTGGTAGTTGGGTAGGCTTTTTTAAAACTTACTCTGGATGACCTTGACATACTTTCCAGATCCCATTTATAAATTTGAATTTCAGTTTTAAACTAACTTTTAATTTTGTTCAACTATTAAGAGTTTTGTTAACACCGTCAAATTTCAGTTTTCAACTAACTTTTAATTTATGTGCACTTTTAGTTCAACCCTAGTTACTTTATTCGCAAATTCAATTCAACCGACCACCAACGCTATCGCCATCTCCACCCCAATATTTCAACATCTCTGCCCCCAACACTTGCCCGAACATCTGCCCGTAGGGGCAACTGCCCGGACATCTGTTCGGTTTTAAAATATAAAAGAAAGGTAAAGGAGTGGGGGTGGCGCATGCTCACCAATGCAAAACTAAGCTTTGAGGTTAGAATTATCCATGGCGGCCGCCATGTCTGGTTCAGTTTCGCCACATAGAGTCGGCGACCGGTTATTGGTCTAAAGGAGTGGGGGAAGGGGTGGTGGGGGGAGGTTGCCGTTTTATAAGCCCTCTCCCTAGGCGACGCTTCTCATTCGATCGCCAACTTTCAAACGATAAACACCTCTCCCATGGCACGAATCAATTATCCCGCTATCACCAACTACTTCAACTTAAAACTATTTCTGGTGATAGTTGGATAGAATTTTTAAAAACTTACTCTGGATGACCTTGACATATTTTCCACATCCCAGTTATAAGTTTGAATTTCAATTTTCAACTAACTCTTAATTTTTGTTCAACTGTTAGAGTTTCGTTAACACCGACGAATTTCAATTTTGAACTAACTTTTAATTTATGCGCAAATTTACTTCACCCTAACACCAACACTATCGCCATCTCCACCCCAACCTATATGGCATAACATATCACTACAGCATCTGATATATACCCTCTGCCCCCACCGGAAGCTATATGACATGGCAGCTGGCACCAGCTGCCCCGGCAGCTGCTCGGCGGGCAGCTGATCTGTGCCAGGAGTGGCTTTTTCCCACTACTCATATGAATCGGTTTTAACACCCCTTCGTAATTAGAATTCGTTTAAAAGTTTTGAATTATTTATGTAAATATTTTAGGTGTTATGCTGGTAAAAATATATGCTTTAGTAGTAGTTATGGTAACAAATAATTCTCTGATCGGTAACTAAATATAAGGTTTTAAATTTCTATAAATTTTGTGTATCATATCCTATAATATAATACGAGCTATGTCTGAAGGGATGTGTGTTCCACGATCTCGAAATGTAGCTGTTAGATTTTGCTTAAACTTTGCGCTTAAGAGTGTTTTGGCCCAAAATTAAGTTTAGAAACAGCCTCAGTCACAGGAAAAATCAAAGTTGGTCTAAATTTAAGTTTTATAATCGTTATTTTTAACGTTGGTCTTATAGGTTGCTATTTTGGTAACGAAATAACAACTAAAAGTAAACAAAAATAAAGGAACATAAATTTTAAGCAGTTTTTTAACAGCTGTTAGCTGTGAAGAGTCTGGTGTAGATTTAATAGCTTGATTACATTGACACTATAACAAAAGTCAATTAAAACCAACCATCAGGGCTCGGTTAACCTGGTACTAAATAGAGATACAATTATGGAAAAATTGACATAATCCCATGCCTCACCCAACTCAAATAAAAACTTGTAAATTTCAGGAGATAGAAGAAAAACGTTTAAATCACTGAAATAGCGTATAACATTCAAATCAATGAGCGAAAACAAGAATTAAATAACATGAAAACAAAATAATAGGAAAGATTAAAAACGGGGTTGATCCGCAAAAAAAAACCCCTACTACTACAAACTACCAATTACAAGAATATAAAATCGAGACCTGTGAAATAATAATTTATTCATAAAAACCTGTTTGTTTTGATCAAAGGTCATTTAAAAATTCTCAAAAACATATTTTAAGTATGTATTAAAATATAATGTAAAACACTGAATATAATTACAACAGAAATATAATAATTAACTGTCTATTAATTATTGTACAAAGTAATAGAAGTATATTACGTTATGATTGGGAGTCAATACCTTAGGAAATGATAAAAAATTGGGAGGGACATTAAAACTCATATTAGATTCCTTGCTTTTATCTACATCTACGCTTGTACGTGCAGTTCGTAAACAAATTATAAACCTCCAAGACGTTTTACAGTGCATGTCTTTTGACCGAGCAAACCAACTAAGTACAGACATTCTGGAGGTAATTATGGGTTTGACCCACACTTGAGTTGGAGCAATAATGCTGTCGTCTGGAGCACGTTTTGCTCTTCTTAAATTGCTCTCACAGCTTGGTCCGACCTCTGTTGTAAGACAAATGTGCCGTGTGTTACCTGTTCTTTTGAACCGTAAGAGTGTTTCACATTAGAAATAACTTACATAATAGTGGAATCATTTTATGAGAAAATATGACCTAACCCCAAAAAAATTGCAACACGAGCGATTTTTCTTTTAAATGATAGCAAAGAGTGCCCTTATTAACCCCTCAAAAATCGCCATTAATCGCACCTTGGTAACATGCCCAAAAATTCAAAATGGCCGCCAAGAATGCTGCCAAAATATATATTTTGGCATACATCTCGAGAACGGTTAGTTTTATCAAAATTCTTTATCTTTAGCAAAAATGTAGCTCTTTTAATGCCAATCAGTTTTCATATTTACATTTTGTATGTCAGACGTACGGTATGGCCGCAATTTGCCGAGCCGTAATTCATTAAAATCTGTCTTTTTAGCGAATTTCCCTATAGTGAAATTAAGCTATTACCTTAGGTCTCATGGTAAGACTTAAGACCGGGACCATCATAACTTTTCATTTTAGGGCCCTCAGAAGCCAAAAACAACATTCTTTTGAATTTTTAGATATACACACATATACAGGGTTAGGCAAAAGTCTGGATACCCCCAGTTAACTTTTTAACGCGTTGCAGTAGGAAAACCAAACTCGGCACATGTTTACAAAATCAAAAACGGCACTTTTTCATCAACTACACAATTTTGCCCCTGCCCCCAAAATGGGGTATTTTGGGGGCAGCCCCAAATTTTCAAATGTAAACCCCTATCGAGTGACCCCTCATTTTAAACGGTTTATCAAGAGAAATTAAATGGCGCAAACCGGAGGTCGATATCTCACCCCTAACCAAAATGGCAGCCATTTCAAAATTTGACATGGGCAAGCAAGTATAAGTATGGACACCCCCAATTAATTTTTTAACACGTTGCAGTAGGAAAACCAAACTCGGCACATGTTTACAACATCAAAAACTGCACTTTTTCATCAACTACACAACTTTGCCCCTGCCCCCAAAATGGGGTATTTTGGGGGCAGCCCCAAATTTTCAAATGTAAACCCCTATCGAGTGACCCCTCATTTTAAACGGTTTATCAAGAGAAATTGAATGGCACAAATCGGATGTCGATATCTCATCTCTAACCAAAATGGCAGCCATTTTAAAATTCGAGAAGGGTAAATTTACATTTGTTAAAATTAAATCGGAAAATAGCTTTTTGGAATTTATAATTTCTTGAATTATTTTAGAATTGAACCTAATAGCAGAAATGAACTAGTAGGTTCAATTCTAAAATAATTCCAGATATTCTCGATTCTAAAAAAGCTATTTTCTGATTTAATGTAAAGTCAATTTACCTTTCTCGAATTTTAAAATGGCTGCCATTTTGGTTAGAGATGAGATATCGACATCCGGTTTGTGCCATTCAATTTCTCTTGATAAACCGTTTAAAATGAAGGGTCACTCAATAGGGGTTTACATTTGAAAATTTGGGGCTGCCCCCAAAATACCCCATTTTGGGGGCAGGGGCAAAGTTGTGTAGTTGATGAAAAAGTGCAGTTTTTCATGTTGTTAACATGTGCCGAGTTTGGTTTTCCTACTGCAACGTGTTAAAAAATTAATTGGGGGTGTCCAGACTTATACTTGCTTGCCCATCTCAAATTTTGAAATGGCTGCCATTTTGGTTAGGGGTGAGATATCGACCTCCGGTTTGCGCCATTTAATTTCTCTTGATAAACCGTTTAAAATGAGGGGTCACTTGATAGGGGTTTACATTTGAAAATTTGGGGCTGCCCCCAAAATACCCCATTTTGGGGGCAGGGGCAAAGTTGTGTAGTTGATGAAAAAGTGCAGTTTTTGATGTTGTAAACATGTGCCGAGTTTGGTTTTCCTACTGCAACGCGTTAAAAAGTTAACTGGGGGTATCCAGACTTTTGCCTAACCCTGTAGATATATCCATATATATATATTTATCTATATATCTATTTATTTGTAAGCACAATAGTGGTCACAAAAATGGTCCGATCACAATGAAATTTGTTATGGAGGTGTAAAGTGGTAATTATTCGGAGAAGATCGAAAACCAGTCCGATCGGACTATTGGAAGGGGGGGTAAAGGAGATTTTACCCCTCAAAAATGGGGTTTTTGTTTTTTTTTACATAAAAAATTAAAATAATAAAATGTTAGTTGACCCCATTGAATTCAGCTTGAAAAAACAAACAATTTTGTATCTTGAATCATTGTTCTATGTCCATTGGTTGCCGAGATATTGAAAGCGGTAAACACAGAACATTGTCCCTATATTAACCTTATAGGAAATAAATAAAATGCTATATATCCATTATTTCTCAACATATCTTAATAAAAGTTGGTATGTGGCTTCATCTAATAGAGATATACTTTATTATGGCCTAAAGTTCCCCATTTTGACATTTCAGTGGCAGCAAACCTGCATACTCATTTTCCATGTTATTCCAAAGGAGAATATTCTTGCATGTTTATTTATGGACATACGTTGACAAATCTCGATGTAATTCACCATTTTATTAATTTTCTGTTGAAGCATTTGAAATTCGCAGAGTATGCAGGTCTGCTGCAATGTTTTTTTTTGTTTTTTACATAAAATTTAATTTAAAAAAATCAAATTTTAGTTTTCACTGTATTAAATTCAGCTAAAAAAATATGGAAAACATCTTTTAAATATGATGTTTTAACGTAAAATTTGTATTTTCAAAAATACTAAAAAAAATCAAAAATTACAATTTAGAATATTTTTTAAATAAATACCCCTGTTGCAGCAAAATATTCTCCTTTAGAATAACATGGGAAGTGAGTATGCAGGTTTGCTGTCACTGAAGTGTCAAAAATGGAGAACTTTAGGCCATAATAAAGTATATCTCTACTAGATGAAGCCACATACCAAATTTTATTAAGATATGTTGAGAAATAATGGATTTATAGCATTTTATTTATTTCCCATAAGGTTAATATAGGAACAACTCGCCTACGGCTCGATGGGGGCTCCGCCCCCATGCCCCCTTATAGGGTTGCCCCAAATTTGTTAATTGCTCTTAGTCTCAAGTACCGAACAGGCTAGACGCCCCCCCCCCCCCGCTAGGGGTTGCCCTAAATTCGTAAATTAATAAAAAGTCGAGTTTAAAATACGTTAGTTCCACGGGAGAACTGCACAGTCAAGACAGTAACAAAACCGTCAAATTCACAAAATTCACAATTAATAGTAAACAAAGCTTTTTAAAAACTCATATGAATCGGTTTTAACACCCCTTCGTAATTAGAATTCGTTTAAAAGTTTTGAATTATTTATGTAAATATTTTAGGTGTTACGCTGGTAAAAATATATGCTTTAGTAGTAGTTATGGTAACAAATAATTCTCTGATCGGTAGCTAAATATAAGGTTTTAAATTTCTATAAATTTTGTGTATCATATCCTATAATATAATACGAGCTATGTCTGAAGGGATGTGTGTTCCACAATCTCGAAATGTAGCTGTTAGATTTTGCTTAAACTTTGCGCTTAAGAGTGTTTTGGCCCAAAATTAAGTTTAGAAACAGCCTCAGTCACAGGAAAAATCAAAGTTGGTCTAAATTTAAGTTTTATAATCGTTATTTTTAACGTTGGTCTTATAGGTTGCTATTTTGGTAACGAAATCACAACTAAAAGTAAACAAAAATAAAGGAACATAAATTTTAAGCAGTTTTTAACAGCTGTTAGCTGTGAAGAGTCTGGTGTAGATTTAATAGCTTGATTACATTGACACTATAACAAAAGTCAATTAAAACCAACCATCAGGGCTCGGTTAACCTGGTACTAAATAGAGATACAATTATGGAAAAATTGACATAATCCCATGCCTCACCCAACTCAAATAAAAACTTGTAAATTTCAGGAGATAGAAGAAAAACGTTTAAATCACTGAAATAGCGTATAACATTCAAATCAATGAGCGAAAACAAGAATTAAATAACATGAAAACAAAATAATAGGAAAGAATAAAAACGGGGTTGATCCGCAAAAAAAAAACCCTACTACTACAAACTACCAATTATAAGAATATAAAATCGAGACCTGTGAAATAATAATTTATTCATAAAAACCTGTTTGTTTTGATCAAAGGTCATTTAAAAATTCTCAAAAACATATTTTAAGTGTGTATTAAAATATAATGTAAAACACTGAATATAATTACAACAAAAATATAATAATTAACTGTCTATTAATTATTGTACAAAGTAATAGAAGTATATTACGTTAAGATCACGGCACGAACTACACAGTGAATTCATTGAATGCGAAATTCGACCGAAAGTGTAACCTGGGGTGAATCTGAATTAGTAATCTAAAATAAGGGAAAAATGAAACGAGAAACGAACATTTAAATCAGTTCTTTTTGTTCAATACTCATTTAAACATTCTCAAAAACATATTTTAAGTGTGTATTAAAATATAATGTAAAATACTGAATATAAATAAAACAGAAAGATAATAATTAACTGTCTATTAATTATTGTACAAAGTAATAGAAGTATATTACGTTATGATTGGGAGTCAATACCTTAGGAAATGATAAAAAATTGGGAGGGACATTAAAACTCATATTAGATTCCTTGCTTTTATCTACATCTACGCTTGTACGTGCAGTTCGTAAACAAATTATAAACCTCCAAGACGTTTTATAGTGCATGTCTTTTGACCGAGCAAACCAACTAAGTAGGGCCTACAGACATTCTGGAGGTAATTATGGGTTTGACCCACACTTGAGTTGGAGCAATAATGCTGTCGTCTGGAGCACGTTTTGCTCTCCTTAAATTGCTCTCACAGCTTGGGTCCGACCTCTGTTGTAAGACAAATGTGCCGTGTGTTACCTGTTCTTTTGAACCGTAAGAGTGTTTCACATTAGAAATAACTTACATAATAGTGGAATCATTTTATGAGAAAATATGACCTAACCCTAAAAAAATTGCAACACGAGCGATTTTTCTTTTAAATGATAGCAAAGAGTGCCCTTATTAACCCCTCAAAAATCGCCATTAATCGCACCTTGGGAACATGCCCAAAAATTCAAAATGGCCGCCAAGAATGCTGCCAAAATATATATTTTGGCATATATCTCGAGAACGGTTAGTTTTATCAAAATTCTTTATCTTTAGCAAAAATGTAGCTCTTTTAATGCCAATCAGTTTTCATATTTACATTTTGTATGTCAGACGTACGGTATGGCCGCAATTTGCCGAGCCGTAATTCATTAAAATCTGTCTTTTTAGCGAATTTCCCTATAGTGAAATTAAGCTATTACCTTAGGTCTCATGGTAAGCTTAAGACCGGGACCATCATAACTTTCATTTTAGGGCCCTCAGAAGCCAAAAACAACATTCTTTTGAATTTTTAGATATACACACATATAGATATATCCATATATATATATATATATATATATATATATATATATATATATATATATATTTATCTATATATCTATTTATTTGTAAGCACAATAGTGGTCACAAAAATGGTCCGATCACAATGAAATTTGTTATGGAGGTGTAAAGTGGTAATTATTCGGAGAAGATCGAAAACCAGTCCGATCGGACTATTGGAAGGGGGGGGTAAAGGAGATTTTACCCCTCAAAAATGGGGTTTTTGTTTTTTTTTTACATAAAAAATTAAAATAATAAAATGTTAGTTGACCCCATTGAATTCAGCTTGAAAAAACAAACAATTTTGTATCTTGAATCATTGTTCTATGTCCATTGGTTGCCGAGATATTGAAAGCGGTAAACACAGAACATTGTCCCTATATTAACCTTATAGGAAATAAATAAAATGCTATATATCCATTATTTCTCAACATATCTTAATAAAAGTTGGTATGTGGCTTCATCTAATAGAGATATACTTTATTATGGCCTAAAGTTCCCCATTTTGACATTTCAGTGGCAGCAAACCTGCATACTCATTTTCCATGTTATTCTAAAGGAGAATATTCTTGCATGTTTATTTATGGACATACGTTGACAAATCTCGATGTAATTCACCATTTTATTAATTTTCTGTTGAAGCATTTGAAATTCGCAGAGTATGCAGGTCTGCTGCAATGTTTTTTTTTGTTTTTTACATAAAATTTAATTTAAAAAAATCAAATTTTAGTTTTCACTGTATTAAATTCAGCTAAAAAAATATGGAAAACATCTTTTAAATATGATGTTTTAACGTAAAATTTGTATTTTCAAAAATACTAAAAAAAATCAAAAATTACAATTTAGAATATTTTTAAATAAATACCCCTGTTGCAGCAAAATATTCTCCTTTAGAATAACATGGGAAGTGAGTATGCAGGTTTGCTGTCACTGAAGTGTCAAAAATGGAGAACTTTAGGCCATAATAAAGTATATCTCTACTAGATGAAGCCACATACCAAATTTTATTAAGATATGTTGAGAAATAATGGATTTATAGCATTTTATTTATTTCCCATACGGTTATTATAGGAACAACTCGCCTACGGCTCGATGGGGGCTCCGCCCCCATGCCCCCTTATAGGGTTGCCCCAAATTTGTTAATTGCTCTTAGTCTCAAGTACCGAACAGGCTAGACCCCCCCCCCCCGCTAGGGGTTGCCCTAAATTCGTAAATTAATAAAAAGTCGAGTTTAAAATACGTTAGTTCCACGGAAGAACTGCACAGTCAAGACAGTAACAAAACCGTCAAATACACAAAATTCACAATTAATAGTAAACAAAGCTTTTTAAAAACTCATATGAATCGGTTTTAACACCCCTTCGTAATTAGAATTCGTTTAAAAGTTTTGAATTATTTATGTAAATATTTTAGGTGTTATGCTGGTAAAAATATATGCTTTAGTAGTAGTTATGGTAACAAATAATTCTCTGATCGGTAGCTAAATATAAGGTTTTAAATTTCTATAAATTTTGTGTATCATATCCTATAATATAATACGAGCTATGTCTGAAGGGATGTGTGTTCCACGATCTCGAAATGTAGCTGTTAGATTTTGCTTAAACTTTGCGCTTAAGAGTGTTTTGCCCAAAATTAAGTTTAGAAACAGCCTCAGTCACAGGAAAAATCAAAGTTGGTCTAAATTTAAGTTTTATAATCGTTATTTTTAACGTTGGTCTTATAGGTTGCTATTTTGGTAACGAAATAACAACTAAAAGTAAACAAAAATAAAGGAACATAAATTTTAAGCAGTTTTTAACAGCTGTTAGCTGTGAAGAGTCTGGTGTAGATTTAATAGCTTGATTACATTGACACTATAACAAAAGTCAATTAAAACCAACCATCAGGGCTCGGTTAACCTGGTACTAAATAGAGATACAATTATGGAAAAATTGACATAATCCCATGCCTCACCCAACTCAAATAAAAACTTGTAAATTTCAGGAGATAGAAGAAAAACGTTTAAATCACTGAAATAGCGTATAACATTCAAATCAATGAGCGAAAACAAGAATTAAATAACATGAAAACAAAATAATAGGAAAGATTAAAAACGGGGTTGATCCGCAAAAAAAAACCCTACTACTACAAACTACCAATTATAAGAATATAAAATCGAGACCTGTGAAATAATAATTTATTCATAAAAACCTGTTTGTTTTGATCAAAGGTCATTTAAAAAATTCTCAAAAACATATTTTAAGTGTGTATTAAAATATAATGTAAAACACTGAATATAATTACAACAGAAATATAATAATTAACTGTCTATTAATTATTGTACAAAGTAATAGAAGTATATTACGTTAAGATCACGGCACGAACTACACAGTGAATTCATTGAATGCGAAAATCGACCGAAAGTGTAACCTGGGGTGAATCTGAATTAGTAATCTAAAATAAGGGAAAAATGAAACGAGAACCTAACATTTAAATCTGTTCTTTTGTTCAATACTCATTTTAAACATTCTCAAAAACATATTTTAAGTGTGTATTAAAATATAATGTAAAATACTGAATATAAATAAAACAGAAAGATAATAATTAACTGTCTATTAATTATTGTACAAATTAATAAAAAATGTTTCGTTAAGATCACAGCTCAAGCTTCACTGCAAAATTCATGTAGTGCGAAATTCGGCCGAGAGGATACTCTAGTGTGTATTTGAATAAATGATCTAAAATAAATTGAATACAAGACGAGAACCTAACTTAAATATCTGTTTGTTTTGATCATTAATTGTTAAAAATTCTCAGAAACATAATCATTCATAAAAAGACGTTCATATCTGTCAGAAATACAATGCTAGTATCAAACACGGGTGTAGTTGAAAGAGATCATTTAAACACGAGCGAGAACTAAACCTGCAAAGTGATCTACGATACCACGCAGTGATATACGCCGATACGGCTGAACTACTTTACCGACAAATCTATATTTTTTTAGATTTTATATAGTTTAAAAGTAAAAAAGTTGTAGTTTTATAATTTTCCCTAAATTGAAACATCTCAAAGAATGTCCATGCCAAATTTCAAGTCTCTAGCTTAAACGGTGGCTTCAGGACTTTAATATCATAAGTGAGTGAGTGATGAGTGAGTCAGTTACACATGGGGCTGTATATATTATAGACTCGCCTACGGCTCGATGGGGGCTCCGCCCCCATGCCCCCTAGTTGGTTCCGCCGAAGCATTAGTATTTGATAAATAGAACCGATGGCCAGGAAAAAATGTGGTTAGAAGTTTAGAGGATAATTGAAATATACATATTAGAATGCTAGAGCTCAAAGTTAACGATTTTATAAAACCTTAGTGTTAATTTGGGGGAGATACATAGCACTAATAAGAAAATATCCTTGGAGATTAAAAGTAAAAAAGCAATAATGTATATGTGAGTTTTTTTTTCATTTTAAGAATGGTAAAAGAATTGTTGAGGGGTGGTACGTCATCACGCACCTAAGCACTTGGTGCAATGAAAAAAGTACAAAAAAATAGAATTATCATTAAATCTTAATAAGATGTGTTTAAAGGTTCATTTTTGTAAAATAAATTATTTGTTCACTTGAAAAGAACTCACCCATTAAAATGTTCAAATATGCTACAATTTTAAACCTGAAGGGTAGTGGAAACGGTTAAAACTAAACTTATGTGTTAAAAAGTTGTGGGATCACGCATCTTGGTTACTTTTCGCTAAAAAAAGAAAATATAAAAATGTTAAAAACTTGTAAATCTATAATGAAGTAAAAAAGTATTAAACTGGTTAGTACCAGCGAAGTACTGGGACTGCCAAAACAGTTAAGGAACCGGCTAGCTCTTTAACTTTACTCACTCACAGTCAATACTAATAAAAAGCTTAAGGCTATTTTTGTCTCTCTCCCTAGTCTCCCTTAATTCATTAAAAAATTTACCACACTTAAGCAAACAAATAACAAAACATCCTAAACATTTCCAAATCGATGCAAAAGTTCACATTAATAATTGGTTAACCTAAGTGCCTTGCTTGGATAAAAATACAACTATAGGTGCACGGTTGAAATAAAAAAAAATAATTGGCCTAAAAAAGTCCATCAATAAAAAAATTAAAAAACTTACTTTATGTAAAGAATGTTGGTATTGACCATGGTTTTGCCAATCACTTACGAAAACTATAACAATAATTAATTGTTTATTCTTAGGCGTCCTTAGACAGTAAATCTAGGTTCTTGTACAGAAAAAAAATACAAAATGTACAGCAAAATCTCATTAAAAATAAATGAAACCTTCAATGCGAATTTTAAATATAAGTAATAGTGTAATAAATAAATAACATGAAAACCAAAATCATAGGGAATAATAAAAACGGGGTAGATTCGCAAAAAACCCCTACTATTACAAACTACTACTAATTATAAGAATATAAAATCTAGACCTGTGAAATAATAATTTATCCATAAAAACCTGTTAGTTTTGTTCAATAGCCGTTTAAAAATTCTTAAAAACATATTTTAAGTGTGTATTAAATAAAATATAAAACACTGATTATAAACAATGCAGAAAGATAATACTTAACTGTCTATTAAGTATCGTACTAAGTAATAGAAGTATATAACGTTAAGATCACGGCACGAGCTACACAGAAAATTCATTGAATGCGTAATTCGGCTGAGGGGTTCACATGGGGTGAATTTGAATAAGTAATCTAAAATAAATTGAAATTAAACAAGAACCTAACATTTAAATCTATTACTTTTGTTCAACACTTATTTAAACATTCTCAAAAATAAATTTTAAGTGTGAAAAATTCGAATATAAGACACTGAATATAAATCAACAGAAAGATAATAATAAACTGTCTATTAAGTATTGTACAAAGTAATCGAAGTATGTTACGTTAAGATCACGGCTCAAGCTTCACAGAAAAATCCATTCAATGCGAAGTTCGGCGGAGAATAATCCCGTGTGAATTTGAATAAGTAATCTAAAATAAATTGAAACAAAACGAGAACCTACATTTAAATCTGTTAGTTCAGCTAAACAGATATTTAAAAATTCCCTAAAACATATTTATGATGTGAGTAAAATATAAAAGAAACGAGCTTTTAATGCAGCATAATCTCATGGCTATTTTGAAGTCAAATGGATAACGGTTTGTTATATGTGAGGGATACTAATGTTGCCAACAGCAAGGAAGCAGGTGTAGTTAAAAGACATGATTTAAATACAAGCGAGAACTAAGCGACTATTCACCCGCCATGGGAAATTAATTCATAGTAGGATAAGAAAATTCACCTTTGGTAAACATTCAAGATCGCGCATATGCTGCATAATCTACAAATTAAGGAATTATCACTGTATATATTATCGAGTATAAACCTGGGTCCCTGGTGAAATAACCCGCTCTCAATACAAAATAACGCCGTAGTTTACAATATATTAGAGTCTATCCATCGAAGGATACAATGAGTATATCAAACACGGGTGTAGTTGAAAGAGATCATTTAAACACGAGCGAGAACTAAACCTGAAGAGTGATCTACGATACCACGCGGTGATATACGCTGATACGGCTGAACTACGTTACCGACAAATCTATATTTTTTACCTTTTTTATAGTTTAAAAGTAAAAAAGTTGTAGTTTTATGATTTTTCCTAAATTGAAACATCTCAATGAATGTCCATGCCAAATTTCAAGTCTCTATCTTAAACGGTCGCTTCAGGAATTTAAGATCATCAGTGAGTCAGTCAGTTTCACATGGGGCTGTATATATTATGGAATAGAATAGATGTTCTGTGTTTACCGCTTTCAAAATCTCGGCAACCAATGGACTTAGAACAATGATTCAAGATACAAAATTGTTTGTTTTTTCAAGCTGAATTCAATGGGGTCAACTAACATTTTATTATTTTAATTTTTTTATGTAAAAAAAAAAAAAAAACACCATTTATGAGGGGTAAAATCTCCTTTACCCCCCCTTCCAATAGTCCGATCGGACTGGTTTTCGATCTTCTCCGAATAATTACCACTTTACACCTCCATAACAAATTTCATTGTGATCGGACCATTTTTGTGACCGCTATTGTGCTTACAAATAAATAGATATATAGATAAATATATATATATATATATATATATATATATATATATATATGGATATATCTATATGTGTGTATATCTAAAAATTCAAAAGAATGTTGTTTTTGGCTTCTGAGGGCCCCAAAATGAAAAGTTATGATGGTCCCGGTCTTAAGTCTTACCATGAGACCTAAGGTAATAGCTTAATTTCACTATAGGGAAATTCGCTAAAAAGACAGATTTTAATGAATTACGGCTCGGCAAATTGCGGCCATACCGTACGTCTGACATACAAAATGTAAATATGAAAACTGATTGGCATTAAAAGAGCTACATCTTTGCTAAATATAAAGAATTTTGATAAAACTAACCGTTCTCGAGATATATGCCAAAATATATATTTTGGCAGCATTCTTGGCGGCCATTTTGAATTTTTGGGCATGTTCCCAAGGTGCGATTAATGGCGATTTTTGAGGGGTTAATAAGGGCACTCTTTGCTATCATTTAAAAGAAAAATCGCTCGTGTTGCAATTTTTTTGGGGTTAGTTCATATTTTCTCATAAAATGATTCCACTATTATGTAAGTTATTTCTAATGTGAAACACTCTTACGGTTCAAAAGAACAGGTAACACACGGCACATTTGTCTTACAACAGAGGTCGGACCCAAGCTGTGAGAGCAATTTAAGGAGAGCAAAACGTGCTCCAGACGACAGCATTATTGCTCCAACTCAAGTGTGGGTCAAACCCATAATTACCTCCAGAATGTCTGTAGGCCCTACTTAGTTGGTTTGCTCGGTCAAAAGACATGCACTATAAAACGTCTTGGAGGTTTATAATTTGTTTACGAACTGCACGTACAAGCGTAGATGTAGATAAAAGCAAGGAATCTAATATGAGTTTTAATGTCCCTCCCAATTTTTTATCATTTCCTAAGGTATTGACTCCCAATCACCTCAAAACTTCATTGATTAGTTTAAACTTCTTTTTGATGTGGTTGAAATTTTTGGCCGTTGGATCCACCATATTGGATTGAAATTGTATTTTTTAAACGTAAAGATAGGGTCGTCACCAATCACTTTAAAGTAATTTCTTGCGTTGAACATAATTCCGCTATCCGTTTTTAATAATCTGTTTACGTTTTCGAAATATTAACAGTTTTTTAAGAAATTAATTATTTTAAATATTCCTTGCCTTATTTAGTTTTATAAAAATATTATCAGATTTCACAGTTGGGTAGTTTGTAATAGATATACTATAAATGCTTATTAAAAAGTTATAACTGCCAACTTTTTTACGCCATATTAGATTGTGATGTTTGTTGTAAGTAAAATGTTGTGATGTGACACGAATTTGACTTAAGTTTTACTATTCACACGCTATTGCAATCAGATTTTAAATTTAAATTCATTTAATTTTTCTTTAGAAAACGTTTTGCTAAACTCCAAATAAAAAGTCTTTGTCTACTGATTAATATCACCTTTAAACTAAAAAAAACCAAAGTTTTATAACATTAAAAAACTATAACGCATTAACAGTTACGTGAATTACATTACATTAAAAGCTGTATTAAAATGTATAAAACACTAATTAATGATTATTAAGATTAAAAACCTAATGAGGCTTCACCCTGTAATTACTGTAAAAAACTCACCCGGAACCATCTTTATGTGTAAAAGGGCAGAATGGTTAAAAGTACAGTAAGTTGTTAATGAGTGGCCTGGCATAAACAACTCAGTAGGCTAGCAAGTGATTGCATTGTTATAAATCATGGGTATTAAAAAAGGTGAAATTTGAGTTCTCTCGGTACTTGTGCGGTGCATCCTAGTTATCATTAGCACAGTATCGCTTGATTGCGGATATTTAGCCTTATGTAGGGTTAGTGATTCATCCATCACCAAGTTTTCTGACAATTACTGACAACTAATGCCTATTACAATCAAATCACATAAGTAACTTTTCTTCGGTTTGCTTAAATCGTGAGTTTGTGCAGATCATTTATAAAAGCATCCACTGCCCCAGAAACCTTACCCGCGTTTTAAGAATTTTTTAATAAAATAATCTAAGCACAATCAACAAGAAACTGATGGAAAAATTATTATTTTAATCTTACATTTATGACTTTCTCTATCTCCTTAACGAACCTCATGAATTGATGAATAGCATTAAAACAGTTCTTTAAAGTATCCTGTAAGTTATATGCCAATCTTAGGTCATACGCTATTATGATATGCATTTGCTTATTGCTTGAATATTTGTTAAAGGTGTAAGAACTAATAGTATATTTCGTTACAATGGCCGAAAATGGGGTTTTCCGGCCCCGAGATCGCGATTCAAGCTCAAGTTCAGACCATTAGGCAAAGTAATAAATACATTTAAATCAAGTAATATGTTGTAGCATCTTTAAACACTCGGAAATGACAATATTTTTTCATTGCATTATTGATAAATTAACTTCATAAAAAATAAAAGATTAATTAAATGTGTAATGAAAATTGTTAAAGATATATAAAACAATATTAGGTCAGAAATTAAATGTACTTAGTTCTAGAGAATTTGTTGCAATTCATCTGTCTCCTATATATAGAATTTCTTTAGTCATATCGCTCACAAGGTTAGTTCACAAATTTATTCAGTTCTAGAGAATTGGTTGCAATTTATTTTTATTAAAATAAGTAGAAAATTTCTCTAGTAATGTAGGTCCTAGCCCATAGTATTTAAGTAACATCGTTATCAATTTTCAAACGGACGATGGGTGGAATCACTTAAATCTTTGACAAATTGTCTTTCCATCCGGCCTGATTTTGCACTAGAATGCACGGGTCGTCAATCTTTATCAATTTTTTCTATAGCAATAAAACAGCAGATGATCATTTTGTTAATTATCTTATTCTCAGTGTAGTATTTCAATGCACACAATGTTACATGGGCCATTAATGTAAGATTTCTTAGAAACTATGATTAACAGATTGCGGGATGGCTAACTCAAGAAGTATCTCTCATATAGGCTACAAGTAGCCCGTTCGTAAGAGAAGTTCACTTTTGAGAAGAGAAGAACACTTTTGTCTAAATTAAGTTTATTTTGAATAATTTGAGTAACTTAAAATTAAAAATTAAAATTAACATTACATAATATAACATTGTCAGTTTCAATCACCTTGTACTTAATCAAATGTTCATGCATGACTTAGAATGCATAAGTTATTAAAAACAGGACTATTTAAGTAATTAATTGTTTTGAGACGGAATTATAAGTATATTACGTCACGGGTTCTCAAGAGCACCTTTGTTAAGTTTTCGAACCGTCTCTAGTTGCAAAGGTATGCTATTACAGCTTATATGAATGATTAATTGAAATCCACCGCCATCCACAAAAATTTGAAAATGTCGGGTCGTAAACTTCAGGATTTAATTTTTTTACAAAGAGAGCATGGCAAGTGGCAAGAAGTACTGTTTTCTCCGATAATATTCAAAAATATTTTTCTGTAGCTTGTATTACAGAGAAATATTTCTACTAATAGTATAACCAATGGGAGAACCAAAACAAACAAATAATAAACTCAACATCGAATATAACAAATTTTGATCCTGCCAACATCATGCCTATTTTGTATATGTCCAAGAATTTCTGAGAGGCGTTTCTATAATTTTCAAACATATATTTTTCGGGAATCAACCTATCTTGATTTGTTGGTTTACGGTCCCACTTTATTAACATTTTTTTATGGAGGTAAAAATAATATTTATTCCTTCAATCCGTTATGGTGTTATCACAAAATATTGACTAATTTAATAATTAAATATTTGCTTTTGTTTAATATTAATAGATTGATACGTCTAAAATCAACAAATATAAATTTATTTATTTACAAAGATTTTAATTCTATACATCCGTTAAAGAGAGAATTATTTATAAAGCAAACTTGACAATCTACCGGAAGCAATTATCTCTCTCAACATCTCTTCTAAACCAATTTGTCCCCTTTTGTTCAAATGTCTTCAGCCTTAACTAAACTTGACTGGTTAAAAAATGAAAATATGCATCTATTTATATCTCCTAATTATTCATTCAAAAAATAGTTTCATCATATTAAAAGTAAAGTTAAAAAAAAATAGAATTTGTACGTGAAATGCGATTTAACAGTAAACCCGTAAAATTCAATCACACAATTTAAATCAATTACTATGATGACTAACACGGTGTGAAGGTAATATTTTTATATATTTATATTGACCTCATTGGCCATTATTGTGAAAACATTATGATTTTTTTATAATTTTTTTTTTTTTTTTTTTTGCTAAATGGTGTTTAACTACATTAGTATTATTTATGTGAAGGATCAAGGTTTTTTAAATACATGATTCCCTTTATACGAATAATAAAATGGTTTCTGCCTAATATATAGAAATGGTTAATAATAAAACAAACTTTTTATTTTTTATGTATTTTTTATTAGGATTAATTAAATGATAAATTGTATCAAAGAATAGTATACTAGGTATAATTTTAGTATAATTTGTGATTCAAGTTCAAGAAAATGAAACGATCAACAGCAGGCAAAACATTTCTGGTCGAGTTACGAACGATATTTACGTACTTCCCGCCCTGTCGCAGCGCGGATTGTTGCGGGGTCAAGCTCGGCGGCGACATGTATGTATGTATGTGTCTGAGAGTGTCGAGTTGAGCATTGCCTAACTATTTATTGTTAAGGCTATATTTATGTTCATAAATAAATTCTGATAGTAACATATTAAGGCCGTTCAATCGCATTTAATTTTTTTAAGCTTTGATTTCATTTATTCCTTTGAGTTTATTTGACAAAGATTAAATATTTTGATCACCATGTTGTTTGTAGTTTTACTGGTTTCATTCAGCTTTTTATAGCCTAAGTCAAGGTTTGTTTTATTTCTGATATTGTAATTGTGACATTGAGTTCTGAGTTAAAGGAGAATAGTATTGATTGAAGTTATTATTTCGAAAAGGTAAAGGGAAACTACGGTTAGGATTTTTACTAGGTTAGACCCCATGCTATGATTCCTTATCTGATATGTGACGAAAATATGTCATGATATGCAGTTTTAGTAATTTCTTTGTTAGGCAGACTTCTGATTCTTCTCAAAGAATATATAACCTGTGAAAGCTTCTTACTAAGTTCGAGACGGTTATGCCATATTTGGTGATTGTCTAAAAATTATTCCAAGAAACTTCTGTGTATTTAGTGTTAAGTTAAATTCATTGCAGGTGGTAGTAAAGATTTGCAGGGTTTCATCAGTTTTGGATTTTTGGTGTTCTGGATTCTTGCTATCGATTGTGATAATCGTTTTACCGTCTGCGAACATTATGCAGGTGCTGTTAAATTAGTAGGAAATGAGTTGATAAAAGTTAAAAGAAGCATCTGCCCTAATATACATCAACCCCTGTGGAATTCCTTGGTAGGTTATCTGTAATTTTGTCTCTGAGGAAATTTTTGGGGAGTAGTTAGACATCATAAGCTCAAGCTCTTTTAAAGTTATGTTACCTTGGTTAAAAATATTTGCCTTCCTTTCATATGAACTCTTCGGAAGCAAATGATTTGGCATTTTTTACTTTTTAATCTGTAATATATACATTCCAAATATTTACAGCTGCAGTTGTAGAAAACAAAAATAAACTGGCAATTTTAAACAAAAATTTGGCATTCACACGGATTTGTAAACTTTGGTCCTCGCCAAGAGAAAAATTTACCAGAGGTTAGTTCACATGAAGTCCACTACTTTCACCACCATTGTCTTTAACAATAATTACTGTTGGTAATGTAGTTAGTTCAACTAGTTAACTCAAAACCAACCAGATGTGAAGATTCGTTCTCGTAATTATTTTACTGCTCAACTTTAACTACACCACGGCTAACAGTAAAATTCTCGAAATGTAACAACAATAATTGATCGAGGCCTGAGGTGGGTTAAAAGTCGGGAGAATCGATATATCAAGTGCTGGCAATTTGAGGATTGTTTGATAAAGAAAAATCTCGCAGTGCGTTGCCTAAGCTAGATTATCTCTAATATTTGCAATACCGATGGCGTCCATTCAAATGGGATATACTATAATCAATGGGACTTTCAATGGGCTATAACGTGGTATTACTTTGTATAGGCGGTAATATTTAGGACGTGCAACGTCACCTATTCACAACATTTAATTTAATTATATCAACCACTTAGTACGTTACTCTTTTGTTATAATTGGAATTTAAATACTATCTAAATTAAATAGTATTAAATGGGTCCAAGTGAAGTAAAAAATATTATTTCACTTTTGAAACCAAGATGAGTAATGGAAGTATAAAATAAGAATGTAATAAAATTGATATTAAACTTTTGTACGATTACTTTATAACGTATGTTGAACATTGTGTGCTGGTCCTTTTAAAAAAGTTCTAATGTTCTTTTCTCAAGTCACTGGGCATTGGATAAAGGAGTTGGAGGTGCGATGTGCGGGGCGTACTTCCCGCCCTATCGCAGCGCAGATTGTTGCGGGGTCAGGCTCGGCGGCGACACGCAAGAACCCGTCTGGTTGAAGTGCGACGATGACAACGTAAGGACAATGACTTGTTGCGGGGTCAAGCTCGGCGGCGACACGCAAGAACCCGTCTGGTTGAATTGCGTCGATGACAACGTAAGGACAATGATTTGTTGCGGGGTCAGGCTCGGCGGCGACACGCAAGAACCCGTCTGGTTGAATTGCGTCGATGACAACGTAAGGACAATGACTTGTTGCGGGGTCAGGCTCGGCGGCGACACGCAAGAACCCGTCTGGTTGAATTGCGTCGATGACAACGTAAGGACAATGACTTGTTGCGGGGTCAAGCTCGGCGGCGACACGCAAGAACCCGTCTGGTTGAATTGCGTCGATGACAACGTAAGGACAATGACTTGTTGCGGGGTCAAGCTCGGCGGCGACACGCAAGAACCCGTCTGGTTGAATTGCGTCGATGACAACGTAATGACAATGACTTGTTGCGGGGTCAAGCTCGGCGGCGACACGCATGAACCCGTCTGGTTGAAGTGCGACGATGACAACGTAAGGACAATGACTTGTTGCGGGGTCAAGCTCGGCGGCGACACGCATGAACCCGTCTGGTTGAAGTGCGACGAAGACAACGTAAGGACAATGACTTGTTGCGGGGTCAAGCTCGGCGGCGACACGCAAGAACCCGTCTGGTTGAAGTGCGTCGATAATGACTTGTTGCGGGGCCAAGCTCTGCGGCGACACGCAAAAACCCGTCTGGTTGAAGTGCGACGATGACAATGTAAGGACAATGACTTGTTGCGGGGTCAAGCTCGGCGGCGACACGCAAGAACCCGTCTGGTTGAAGTGCGACCATGACAATGTAAGGACAATGACTTGCTGCGGGGGCAAGCTCGGTGGCGACACGCAAGAACCCGTCTGGTTGAAGTGCGACGATGACAATCTAAGGACAATGACTTGTTGCAGGGTCAAGCTCGGCGGCGACACGCAAGAACCCGTCTGGTTGAATTGCGTCGATGACAACGTAAGGACAATGACTTGTTGCGGGGTCAAGCTCGGCGGCGACACGCATGAACCCGTCTGGTTGAAGTGCGACGATGACAACGTAAGGACAATGACTTGTTGCGGGGTCAAGCTCGGCGGCGACACGCATGAACCCGTCTGGTTGAAGTGCGACGAAGACAACGTAAGGACAATGACTTGTTGCGGGGTCAAGCTCGGCGGCGACACGCAAGAACCCGTCTGGTTGAAGTGCGTCGATAATGACTTGTTGCGGGGCCAAGCTCTGCGGCGACACGCAAAAACCCGTCTGGTTGAAGTGCGACGATGACAATGTAAGGACAATGACTTGTTGCGGGGTCAAGCTCGGCGGCGACACGCAAGAACCCGTCTGGTTGAAGTGCGACCATGACAATGTAAGGACAATGACTTGCTGCGGGGGCAAGCTCGGTGGCGACACGCAAGAACCCGTCTGGTTGAAGTGCGACGATGACAATCTAAGGACAATGACTTGTTGCAGGGTCAAGCTCGGCGGCGACACGCAAGAACCCGTCTGGTTGAAGAGCGACGGTGACAATTTAAGGACAATGAATTGTTGCGGGGTCAAGCTCGGCGGCGACACGCAAGAACCCGTCTGGTTGAAGTGCGACGATGACAATGTAAGGACAATGACTTGTTGCAGGGTCAAGCTCGGCGGCGACACGCAAGAACCCGTCTGGTTGAAGAGCGACGGTGACAATGTAAGGACAATGAATTGTTGCGGGGTCAAGCTCGGCGGCGACACGCAAGAACCCGTCTGGTTGAAGTGCGACGATGACAATGTAAGGACAATGACTCGCAGGCAGCTGGAGGAACTGCTGGCTAACCGGATCTCCAAACGCTCACCACACACCCCCTCCTGTTGTTCTATTTTATGTGAGGTTTAAGACCTAAGTCATTAGGTTTTAGAATTAATGTGTTTTGGACTGAAGACAAAGATGTTCGGTTGAGGGTCTTAAGTCTAACACCTTTTTGCGTTTTATTTGTAAGGCCTCAAGGAATAAAAAACGCTAACATAAGATCTCATACTCTAGATATAAGGTCATGGACTTAAAGCCCAGCACCTAAAACCTTAGACCCATGAATTATTAATAACATAAAAGATAGTTACACATGATCTTAGACTTAAGATGTTACACCTGATATCTAAAACCTAATTCCTTACACCTTAGGTGAAGGACCTAATATCTTAGACCCAAGTTTTAAGACCTAAGGCCTTAGAATTATGGGACAAGATTCTTAAACAACGACATAACCCCTAAACCATGATCTAATACCATTTCTCTATATCTACGATTTCTGATCTAATGCCTTAGCCCTACTGTTTAACACATTGGCCCAATAACCGAACTCCTCAAGCCTTGGACCAAAGATGTGAGATTTGATACCTAAGAGCTTAGCCATAAAACCTAACACATACGGTCTTAGCCCCGTAACCGAACACCTGAGGCCTTGGAACTAAATTTAAGACCTCAAGCTTAATAATGAACATACACCTTAAATGAAGTAAGGTGTTAGACCTAAGACCCTCAACCTAACATCTTAGAATTCAGGAATAGAACAACAGGTAGGGGGTGTGGAGAGAATTTGCAGATCCGATTAGCCAGCAGTTCCTCCAGCTGCCTGCCAGTCATCGTCCTTACATTGTCATCGTCGCACTTCAACCAGACGGGTTCTTGCGTGTCGCCGCCGAGCTTGACCCCGCAACAAGTCATTGTCCTTACGTTGTCATCGTCGCACTTCAACCAGACGGGTTCATGCGTGGTGCCGCCGAGCTTGACCCCGCAACAAGTCATTGTCCTTACATTGTCATCGTCGCACTTCAACCAGACGGGTTCTTGCGTGTCGCCGCCGAGCCTGACCCCGCAACAATCTGCGCTGCGATAGGGCGGGAAGTACGCCCCGCACATCGCACCTCCAACTCCTTTATCCAATGCCCAGTGACTTGGGAACAGCACATTGGAACTTTTGAAAAGGACCTGCACACAATGTTCAACATATGTTAATAAAGGAATCGTACAAAAGTATAGGGCCAAATCGTATAAAATTCTTATTTTCTACTTCCATAACTCATCTTGGTTTAAAAAGTGTAAAGATATTTTTTTACTTTACGTGGACCCATTTAGTATTATTTAGATAGTATTGAAATTCAAATCATCACAAACGAGCAACGTACTAAGTGGTTGATATAATTCAATTAAATGCTGTGAATAGATGACGTTGCACGGCACGTCCTAAATGTTACCACCTTCACGAAGTAATACCACGCTGTAGCCCATTAAATAATGGTAATAGTATATACCATAGAATGGATAACATCGAAACTACAAAATTAAAAGATAATCTAGCTTTAGCAACTCGCTGCGATACTAGTTGAATCAAACAATCCTTGAATTGCCCTCCCACTTGACCCCTCCCGACTTGTAATCCGTCTTGCAGTCGGTCCTTCACTCATGTTTGCCGGGGTGTAGTTAAAGTTGTGCAGTAAAATAATTACGAGAACTAATCTTCACATCTGGTTCTGTAACCAAACTAGTTGAACTACATTACCGACAGTAATTATTGGAAAGGACACTGGTAGTGAAAGTAGTGGACTATATGAGAACTAACCTCTGATAAATTTTTCTCTTGGCGAGGATCAAAGTTTAAAAATGCGTGTGAATGCCATTTTTTTTTTTTAATTGCCAGTTTATTTTGGGTTTTTACAACCGCAGCTGTAAATATTTGGAATGTATATACTACAGATTAAAAAGTAAAAAATGCCAAATCATTTGCTTCAGAAGAGTTCATATTAAAGGAAGGCGAAGATTGGTAACTAAGGTAACATAACTATAAAAAAAATCTTAAGCATATGATGTCTAACTACTCCCCAAGAATTTCCTCATGGACCAAATTACAGATAACCTACCAAGGAAGTCCACAGGGCTCCATATTAGGGCCGCTGCTTCTCTTAACTTTAATCAACTGATTTCCTACCAATTTAATAGATGACGGCACCTGCATAATGTTCGCAGACGGTAAAATGATCATCACAATCGATAAAAAGAATCCAGAAGTTCAAATATCCAAAACTGATGAAACCCTGCAAATCTCTTCCACCACCTGCAATGAAATCAACTGAACAAAAAATACGTCAAACCTACAAATCACAATGATAAAATGTTAACTGCACATGAAAACATATAAGCCGATACAAAGTTTCGTGGAATAATTTTAGACAATCACCTAACATGGCATAACCGTCTCCTTGTACTAAGTAAAAAGTTTTCACAGGTTCTACATGATTTGAGAAGAATTAGAAGTCTGACTAACAAATAAATTACTAAAACAGCATATCATTCCACATTTTCGTCACATATCCAGATATGGAATCATAGCATGGGGCTCTGTAAATGAAATCCACATTCATAAAATAATAAACTTACAGGAGAAACCAATCCGAATAATTGAACAAGCTGGGACACAAGCGCACTGCAAACCTTTTTTCATTGAAAACCAAATCCAACCGTAAATGCCCTTAACCTTTTCGAAATAATAACTTCAATCAAAACTAATCCCCCTTAACTCAGAACTCAATGTCACAATTACAATTTCAGAAATAAATCAAACCTTGACTTAAGCTACAAGAGGCTAAATAAAACCAGTAAAATCCATAAGGTTCAAACAATCATAACTCACAACAACATAAGGAAAAAATGTTCAATCTTTTGTCAAATAAACTCAAAGAAATAAATATAATCAAAGCTTTAAAATAAAAAAACAAACAAAAAACTTAAACGATATCCAATCGAACTTTAAACTATCCGAGTTTATTGATGAACATAAAAATAGCCTAAACAATAAATAGTTAGGCAGTGCTCAACTCTACACTCTCAGACACATACATGCACTATACAGGGTGTTTGGTAGTCAGTGTCAAAAAAATTAAAGGGTTATTATGCACACAAAATGCAACAAAAATACGCAAATTAGACACTTACATCTCAAACCACTTTCCAGTAGCACTCATTTTAATTTTTTTTTTCAAAATTCTTGACATTGCCCTTAAAAATATAGATAATACGAATTTTATACGTGATTAACGTAGGTAATGCTTATATTTCGTTAGATGATGGTTAATTAGATAGATAGAAGCCGAAATATACGTGGTAACACTTTATACGTTGTATGTTTATTGTAAGGCGTGTGGCGGAAATTTCTGAGGCTGGCGAATTGCATTCTAAGTAGTCCTAGGTTTGTGAATGGAAGGTCGGTAAACTTTTAAATTGTTTAACAGTTCACCTGAAGTACTTTATCTGGAGCAGGGCTGTCAAACACCCTGTATACGAATATTTGTATAGGGTTTCGTCGGAGCTAAAACGAAGGGAAATCACTTTTGTTAACAACAAAGCTATAAATACTAAACGACAAACATGATTCGCTGGCGACTATCTCATGAGGTGACTCGGCTTTCTTGCCTACGATCGAGAGGCGTTTACTAAATACTATCCCTATTGATTACCGGTGTTTTCTTTTCATCCCTGCTGATTACATACCCTACTGAACCTGAATGCCACACTTTCGAACTATTGACCAGTGAGCATACAACGGATGGAAAACGTTTTGGCTAAGCTCGAAAGGCAGATGAATATGAATACATTCGCGCTTACCACTCGTTTTAAGGTTTCAATCGACTTCAGCGCAAACGTATGTGATACGAACTCTAATTACTTTCCATAAGTTTACAATTTCCGACGAAACCCTATACAAATATTCGTATAACCATTATAAGATATTGACGGATATATGCATATGAGATATATGCATTATAAGATATTTACGGTTCCTCTGTCTACAAGGACGGCGGAGAAGACACCGATCATAAATGATATTTTAGTACGAATTGGCTACGTTGACTGGACTATGGGGCAAACTCCTAAGGTGTTGTTGTCTCACATGCAATTAAACCTATAAACCTTTACACCACTGTATTATATTACAGAAAAATTTGAGATTTTATGTTTTCATGTATATTAAGGTAAGAGCTAGGTCTCTCTTACCTGATTATCAGTACACAATTTTTAAAAGTAACGAGAATTGAGTTAGGCGTACATTGCGTTTCACTGAGAGTAATATTTTAACAATTTTAAACTTTTAAGGTATGAGGAACCTAATATCACTATTCAACTATACGATTGCCAAGTTTTAAGTTATATCAGTTAAAAAACGGAGTCCAAAACAGGAGAATAAAATTCCATGTTTTGCCTAAATACCGCACTGGTTATTGTAGCCGGCTACGCTTCTAGCTTAAAGGTGAAAATGTCGAATATACAGTATTAATTTAAATGAACGCAGAGAAGTTCATTTCAAGTCCTGGCAAGGAGATTGCTTGAGAGAGCCAACATAAGACATACAATCGAATCTTGTGTACACGAATTCTTATGTCATCAGGTCGTCACCGAAACCTCAGAGTATACTTCTACAAGGTGTAAATAGTTGTTTACTAAAAGGAAGCAGTGCTACAGCAAATGCAATAGAAGTACAATACAAACGACAAGCAGCGGTTCAGTGGACAAATTTGGGACTACATAATTGTGACTCGTGTAAAACGTGCCAGTGGCTTTCCAAGGTTCGAAAGGCACATTGACAGTGAGAACTGTGGACAATTTATTTTTAAGTAAGAACTACCCCTCTATGACATGCCTAGATTTGAAGGATAGTAGCATTATCATATACACTTGTGCCAGAGTAACCACAACTCAGTGGGCGCACATGTTGCGCACCAACACAATCAAGCCACCACTATTATTCGGCTATTATTGGCCACCATTTAATTCCCAAATTATCACTTAAGCATCATTGAATAATCCGGCAATTATTGTTAACGTGAAGGAGTAAATTTGTGTTTACGTTAAAAATATAAAAATATAATAATTTTAATACATGTTACTCAAATTATTCATAATAAACTTAATTTAGACAACTCAAGACAAGAGAGTTTTTCTCTTCTCAAAAGTCTTACGAACGGGCTACTTGTAGCCTATATGAGAGGTACTTCTTGAGTTAGCCATTCCGCAATCTGTTAATCATAGTTACTAAGAAATCTTACATTAATGGCCCATGTAACATTGTATTTTACATATATTAATGACATAAAGCTTTGTTTCTTTTACTGATATTGTTCTTTAAATCCCAAACTTCAGTTAAGTGCATTGAAATACTATACCAAGAATAAGATAGTTAACAAGATGATCATCTGTTAACTGTTTTATTGCTATAGAAAGAATGGATAAAGATTGACGACTCATGCATTCTTGTGCAAAATCAGGCCGGATGGAAAGACAATTTGTCAAAGACTTAATTGATTCCATCCTTCCTCCGTTTGTAAATTGATAATGATGTTACATAAATACTCGTACTATGGGCTACATGACTAGAGAAATTATCTATTTATTTTGAGACCAATAAATTGCAACCACTTCTCTAAAACTGAATAAATTTGTGAACTAACCTTGTAGAGTGATATGACTAAAGAAATTCTACATTTATTTGGAGGCAGATGAATTGCAACCAATTCTCTAGAACTAAGTACATTTAATTTCTGACCTAATATTGTTTAATATTTCTTTAACAATTTTCATTACACATTTAATTCATCCCTTATTTATTATGAAGTTAATTTATCAATAATGCAATGAAAAGATATTGTCATTTTCGAGTGTTTAAAGATGCTACAACATATTACTTGATTTAAATGTATTCATTACTTTGCCTAATGGTCTCAGATGAAAAATAAACATTTTTTACATCAATTTATACGTTGCCAAAACTCTAGTTATTTATGCATATAAACGATTGCTATAAGTTTCAATCAAACGGTCCTTGCAAATACTATTTCCGCAATTGATACACATTTTTGTTGTATTTCTTTCATATTTCTTAGACAAAAATGAAATCTGGTGTTTTTATGTCCTAAATTTTGAACTCGTTGTGGCAATCCTAAAGTTAACCGGGTCTTTAAGTCCCTTAGTAGCGTTACTATTTGACTAAAATATAAAATAAGATATATCTTAGAACGAATTTATAAACGGTAATCCATCAAATTCACAAAAGCTAACAACAGCAGCGATTAAAAAAATTGCAAATTGAGGGTGCGCGAGGGGTAGAAAGTCTCCAACCACATGCAACGTGCTTTTTCCTCGGCCACCAAGGACACGCTATTGCCAATGCGTTTCCCCAAACCTCAACCTCAAGGTCAGATAATGGATGACTCGACTTGAAGTTATAGGAGGGCAGGAAGCTCTAGAGAAGCTCTTTTCTTATCGTCCATTGTTTTTATATGGGTGTGGAGAAAATTTACCCCACTTAAGCTCTCGAGGGTTATGAACAAAGTATCAAAGTAACAAAGGGTTCGTAACAAAGTAAGGATAGGGCAAAGTAAAAACAAATTCTTATTCTACAGAGCAACAACCTTAAAGGCGGACTGTACCGAAAGTGCAAGACTCTGAACAACTTATATAGGTACGAATTATCAATCAATAAATCTTCACATAAAATGATTACCGAAAAATAATATCTATGGAAGCTTTTATCTCAACTCATTTAACTTAAACTTTAAAATTGCTAAATAAAAATAAGTCGTTAGTAGTTTAAAAATGAACCTTATTGCTAGTTCAAGCAAATCGTGTGCGTCATTCAGTAATCTCAGTAAACTCAATCGCAGGAATTGTAGAATGTACAAATTAAAAATATTTCAAACTCAGATGTAAGACTCTCCCTATAAATTTCAATATGTAATTATGTAACAAAATAAAGTTTGAGCTTAAGTCTTACTTTTACGGCTCGTTTATTGATGGAGAATTGCATTATTTAACCTGACAAACATTGTTCTTTTAATAATTAATACGTCATTTTAGTTTACAACCTTTCATGTCCAGTTTCTCACAAAAACAATTTCTGAACACAAGTTCGTGTCCTAAAGCTTTCCAGTACTCACTGGCAAGCTTTGGGCCACTAATAGCATTTTAAATATTTATGAAGTATCTAGGTGTTCGCTGATATACTGTTGCCCTATCGCTGGCTTTAGATCCAATGATGTTAAACGTACTGCATCTAATAACACAAATTTAACCCCGCCCCTAACTTTCTTTATAAAATATGGCTTTTTAAAGACTAAATTTACCATAGACACTGTTTTCAAGTCATCAGCAGCAACTGTACTGGCGGCTAGTTACTTTAAATGTGAACCCCTTAGATCCGCTGGCTGACGGCGATATTTAGTAGCGGCTTGTTAGTAGTGGCTGCTAAACCAGTAGCGGTTACTATTCGGACCGCCGGTTTGATTAAAAATGAAACTTTTAAATTTAAATCAATTATCATAACACTTTTGATATGTTTTGAAAAAATTATAAAATTTAAAATGGATAAAATGAAATAAAATATGTTTTTGAAAAAACAAAGCATTTATTTTTTCCTTTAAAAGATAATATATACAATATGTAAAATAAAATATAAAATGTAGCTGTTTTCAATTAGTGGGGATTTATTTCAACACGCGTATTGCTAAGGTATAGAGAAGTGACCAGAGATAAATCTTCACCTAACATCCCGGCACTTTCCACGTAGTTTGAGTTCAATTTCCGGCTTGTCGGTATATAGCCAAGCTCGGATCTTCCGTTATTCTCGTAGAGGAAGCCAATAAACTATACATAGCCCGCTTAAAAATGATGGTCAATCTAAGTTATTTAACAATTTTATTATTATAATCATAAAATCACTAACAGTAAATATAAATAACGTTTGATAACATTAAGGAAAAATCTGTTTTTCATGTTATTATGATTTGTGCAGTTGACATCTGCCTGGCAATGCAGTTTACAGCAAAACAATTAAGTTTAAACAAATCATTTTAGATATGAAAATTATTTCTAATCTACTTACTTTATTGTTCAAGAAAAACTATTTTTATAAATTAAAATAATTGGATTGTTTATTTACAACCAATAAAAATTCAGATATTATATTTTTAAATCCAATTTTTAATGGCATTAATAATTTCCTAATTAACTTTTCCAACCTGTTCGTAAATTACAAATTAAGAACACTTTCTTGGACCAAATAGCTGTTACATGTTCGAACATTTCGCAACCTACTACTAATCTTCAATGTACACTTTTAAATAGTATTCCATCACACAGAATCAGTACGGATTTCGGCCGGGGAAATCCACAATTGATGCCGTAAATCAACTGATAGATTATGTCCTCAATGGACTTAAAAGGCGCAAGAGAACGCTTGGAGTCTTACTCGACCTATCAAAAGCCTTCGATTGTGTTGATCATCGGATCCTTCTTCAAAAGTTAGAACTTTGCGGAGTTCGTGGGGTTCCATTGCAATGGCTGAAGTCCTACCTGATGGGTGGAAGCCAATTTGTGCAAGTCTCATCAGCGAGATCGAAGACCTCCATCATTCAAAAAGGTGTCCCACAGGGATCAATCCTTGGCCCGGTTTTGTTTTTAATTTACGTGAATGATGTTAGCTCCTCGGTTTCGAGAGGGCGAGCCATACAATATGCAGATGACACAACTCTCTACTTAGAATCAGAATCCTGTGAATATCTTGAAATTGAATCCTTTATAAATCTGAACACCTGCATTCAAAAATTTCAAACAGAAAACTTGACAACAAACCACTCAAAAACAAACTATATTCTTTTTTCACTACGCAACAATGAGCCTGAATCGGTTCCATCTCTTATGGTGGATGACATCACTCTAAGAGAGGTAGTTCTAGGATTCGATTGCACCTCGATAAAGGTCTGAACTGGCAGTCACACGTCAATAGTGTCTGTTCTAGGGTTGCAAAAGGTATTTTTGCCATGCGTAAAATTAAAACATTTTGCACACCTCAATATTAATCATAGCCTACTATGGCCTTATTTACCAACATCTCTCGTACGGGATTCGGCTGTGGGGTGGCTGTGCAAAGAGAGAATTCGAAAGGGTGTTCAAACTTTAAAAGAAATCTATTAGAATCATTGCAAATTTACAGCATAGAGAGTGGTCTAGAGACGCTTTTAGGGAGCTCGGGATACTGACCCTTCCTTGCCTCTACATTCTGGAGACAGCAGTTTACTGTCGCTTCCAGTGCGATCTTGTACAGGGCAATTCTGTGCATGGTTACGCCACGAGAGGTAGGGGTTCCGTGTTGGGTAGCATAGGACGGCGGCATCTGAACGCCTCCCCTCTTTTGTGGGGATCAGGCTGCTCAACACGCTACCCGAACGTCTCAAACATTTGGAAAATCCACTTTTGTTTAAGAAAGTTTTGAAGCGGGAGTTGACGCGTTCTGGGTTCTACGCTGAGGAGAAGTTCTTGGCCCACCACTGGGAATAAAGGGATAAGGGTGGGGGGGGGGACAAATCTCCTTTCCCAAGGGGTTTTTTATTTTTTTTTTATTTTTATTTGATATGTTTTATATTATTTCTTTTTTTGCTGTTTTCTCAAGAAGTTTTGAATTTATTTCATTTATAAGAAAGACCACAAGATGTACGATATTTGACGTTTGGTACACACTGTAATAACAATGTATTCTATGGCAATAAACTATATTATTATTATTATTATTATTATTATTATCACAGACTGGCACACGATGATTTCCAATTAGGCAATTCACTTGGAAATAGATGAGTTACGTTGAAATGGAGTAATTATGCAGTGATAGTATGGAGAAGTATTAGTAAACATAACTAAACAAACACAATGATGAGCCATTAATGATCCATATAATTAATTAATTTTTGCAACAACGAATTGCCTATTGAAATAAAAGCTGACTAATGCTTCGGCATTAACGGATAAGTGACATAAGGTTGGGTATCCTATTTGTTAATCAAACACAAGTTCGTTAAGATTACTTTATATTGGTAACCTATTATTCTGCGATATTTACGTTAACATAAATCATTATGTATTATTAAACAAAAAATGTTTAAATACAATCATTAAAACATTGGGAGTGGTAAAACAAACAAACTCACTATTTTGGCGTATTACCGAGGCGTATTAATGTGTCATTGGACAAGTTGATTATCATTTTATGCTACACAAACACACAATGGCAGTAACTACCCATTCAAAACTCTGGCACTGAACCAGAATTCGTTTTTATTGCTAGCTACCACTGAGCTCACGGTTAATGTGTTGTATTTCATCATGACCACTGATCATCAATGCAAAATATTAATGGTTCGAATAACGTAAAGTTTCCCTTGCGTATTTTAATAGGTTGAAGTCGATACTTAAAGATGTAAACACATATTTAGTAGACGTTTATCTGCCGTACGGTGACAAACACGACATGACGTGTCGGTTTCATCTTCTCGGCTACGAGGGCCTCCCTTCTATACCCCGTTCAAAATAAATGTGTGGTCGAAACGCAGATTTCAATTCCCCCATTTTTGCCGTTCCTCCCGCTGCAGAGAATCCAACCAATCAGAATCACTGAGAATTACTACAGCTGTTTAATATCTCATGTCACTTTATGCCAGTGTTTTGGTTTTTCGTAAACAAAGATTCTAATTTTGACGTTTAAGACGTAACAAGAAGCGCTTCCAACAGCAAGTAGGGGAAGTAACACGATCATCAGCGCTATTTTCTATTCTAAGGTTTTAAATTTTAAGGTCGAAATTAAAATAACATCAGGTGAAATTATCTGATGTGAAAATTGGGGAATTTAGGAAGGTATTGAGCTAATTTTCCTTGTAGTGGGAAATAAAATCCTGGCTTTCGACCGCACATTTATTTTGAACGGGGTATAGTGTATTTTCGGCTTTGTTGTCGACAGTAACTTTTTAAACAAAAATCTTTAGAAACACCTTTTTTTAGAAGGGCGGATTTGCTAGTAACGATGCGGAGTATGATTTTTTTTAAAGAGGCTGATTTTAAGCAAATCAGGAAGTCAAAAAACTTTAAGCTGGCATTGTTTATACAAATATATTATTTTCAGACGCCCTTTCAAAATATTGTATGCAGCTAGATCAATGTAGATTCATAGAGCACAACACTTCAAAAAAGTAGATTTTGATGAAAATGTCGTAACCACCCTTTTAAACACTGATCTCACATAAGTAACCACAAATATCTATTATAGTTTTCATCGTGTGCAGCAAATATAAAATTCCTGTTGATGTGCTAATAACAATAGCGTGAATTAAAATTTCGGCAAAATTTAAAAACATTATATTTCAACTAAATTTTAATATGAATAAAATCATTTACTACCCATCAGGTAAACAATGGAAAACATGTGTCATTGGTTGCAACGTTACGAAAGTATCGCCAAAATGATGTTCATTTATAAATTTAATTTTACTGTACTCACCAAGTAAAAATTATGAAGCAAAAAAATTATATAATAATAAAAGTTCAAAATAATTTGTTTCCCATTACAACTTGAAAGATTAATGGGAAAAATCTGGGTCTTCAATTACTCAGCTTTTACAGAATTCAGAATTCAAATTGTGGAACAATTACTTTATTATTTGTTTTCGAAAGAATATTGTTTTCTAAAACATTGCCTTTGGGATGAACAGATGGTACAAGAAGATAACTTTACAAAAACGTTGTAAGTTGATGTGAATTACATTTCTTATAATGCATGAAACAAAACCTGAAACATATTTGAAGAAAGTCAGCAGAGCAGTTTTCACTTGAAACCTCCGCCATATGATCTACGCGCCATCTCTGTTGCAAGCCCGCTATCTTCTGCGTATGTGGCTGATGACTCCCGCTATCTTCTACGTATGTTGGCTGATGGCTCCCGCTATCTTCTGCGTTTGCTGGCTGATGGTTCCCGCTATCTTCTACGTATGTTGGCTGATGGCTCCCGCTATCTTCTGCGTATGCTGGCTGATGACTCCCGCTATCTTCTACGTATGTTGGCTGATGGCTCCCGCTATCTTCTGCGTATGTTGGCTGATGACTCCCGCTATCTTCTGCGTATGTTGGCTGATGACTCCCGCTATCTTCTACGTATGTTGGCTGATGGCTCCCGCTATCTTCTGCGTATGTTGGCTGATGGCTCCCGCTATCTTCTGCGTATGCTGGCTGATGGCTCCCGCTATCTTCTACGTATGTTGGCTGATGGCTCCCGCTATCTTCTGCGTATGCTGGCTGATGACTCCCGCTATCTTCTACGTATGTTGGCTGATGGCTCCCGCTATCTTCTGCGTATGTTGGCTGATGGCTCCCGCTATCTTCTACGTATGTTGGCTGATGGCTCCCGCTATCTTCTGCGTATGTTGGCTGATGGCTCCCGCTATCTTCTGCGTATGCTGGCTGATGGCTCCCGCTATCTTCTGCGTATGTTGGCTGATGGCTCCCGCTATCTTCTGCGTATGTTGGCTGATGGCTCCCGCTATCTTCTGCGTATGTTGGCTGATGGCTCCCGCTATCTTCTGCGTATGTTGGCTGATGACTCCCGCTATCTTCTGCGTATGCTGGCTGATGGCTAACGCTATCTTCTGCGTATGTTGGCTGATGACTCCCGCTATCTTCTGCGTATGCTGGCTGATGACTCCCGCTATCTTCTACGTATGTTGGCTGATGGCTCCCGCTATCTTCTGCGTATGTTGGCTGATGGATCCCGCTATCTTCTGCGTATGCTGGCTGATGGCTCCCGCTATCTTCTACGTATGTTGGCTGATGGCTCCCGCTATCTTCTGCGTATGCTGGCTGATGACTCCCGCTATCTTCTGTGTATGTTGGCTGATGGCTCCCGCTATCTTCTGCGTATGTTGGCTGATGACTCCCGCTATCTTCTACGTATGTTGGCTGATGGCTCCCGCTATCTTCTACGTATGTTGGCTGATGGCTCCCGCTTTCTTCTACGTATGTTGGCTGATGGCTCCCGCTATCTTCTACGTATGTTGGCTGATGGCTCCCGCTATCTTCTACGTATGTTGGCTGATGGCTCCCGCTATCTTCTACGTATGTTGGCTGATGGCTCCCGCTATCTTCTACGTATGTTGGCTGATGGCTCCCGCTGTCTTCTACGTATGTTGGCTGATGGCTCCCGCTATCTTCTACGTATGTTGGCTGATGGCTCCCGCTATCTTCTACGTATGTTGGCTGATGGCTCCCGCTGTCTTCTACGTATGTTGGCTGATGGCTCCCGCTATCTTCTACGTATGTTGGCTGATGGCTCCCGCTATCTTCTACGTATGTTGGCTGATGGCTCCCGCTATCTTCCAAAATCAACCATTCCGCGATCACAACTGTAAACATTTTTCTATTTTGGTATGGACCATATTTTTATGAATTTCTATAATACATACACATTTTAGAAAAACTTTTTCACGCCGTGATTGTTTAAAGTTTTTCAGATTACTTATGAAATACGGACGGATAACTGATTATTACTTAAAGGGGTTTTTGTATAACAGAACTTAATTTATTGCGAAAATAAAAGTTTATATATGCAAGAAACCAATTTATTTAATTAATTCAGTATTTAGAACATACAAAATGTAAACATTATTTAAAAGGTCAATGAGTATTGCAAATTTCTAATTAATTGGTACACAAAATGGCATAGATTTAAGCAAATCAGATGCACGCAATTAATGCAAGGCGAGTAAGATAAATGGTATGTCAAACTAGTGTGTTGAACTTGCGGCTCTGTGGGCACCCGCATGGAAACATCACAATGGTCACTGCAGCGTCCGCCGCCCGCGCCGCCGGCCTGTCACAAACGTGCCTCCACAGCCCCGGTCGACTGGACGTTGCATTGTTGCTACAAATTACTCTTTGTAAAAATATAAACATTTTTTTACGTTTAACATCGGAAGCTTGTAAATTCTTTCATAAGAGATAAATAAGCAAGCAATGGGATCATTACTTAAGATCAACTCCTTTTATTTCTTGTAGATTACAATAACACCTCATTAAGTTTTAGTAAAACCTATCTAAGAACGTTTACACAGAACAATCCTATTCCATGCTCAACGTGTGTATTAGTTTTTCGAGTAAAAGTAACATAAATATTGAAAATTGAGCACCTAAGACTTGAAAAATTACGAGCTGAACAGAGAGAAAAAATGTAAGAAATCGATGTCTTTAATGACCATTTGGAAATTCCTTTCCACCATTATTAATTTTAATTTACTAACTCGCGAAGTTATTAAAAAACGCCACGTGTATTTCATGTAATAATATGTTTCATGAACAATATACGTCACAAATATTTAATCTAAAATATTGTATTTTAAATTTAGAAGGATTTTTTTATTTGAATTAATTAACATGATGAAATAAATCGTGTTCCTATTTTATTGTAAAATTTAATTTCCTCCCGATTTCTGGATAAATTTTCAAATCCTACAATAATTTATATTTTCCTTTTAAATGTGGTTTATAACAAACAATTATCATAACACTTGTGTTTTTGGGATTGATATTTAAAAAAAATTATAATTTGTATTCCCTGAAGTGTAATTTATGTTCGACAACAGCGAAACATAATAACATATTGTATAATCCTTGTTGCTTGTAAGGATTATACAATATGTGATTGGATTACAGGAAGTAAGATAGTTTTTTTTTTTTTTTATAATTGAACTACAAAAATGTTTTGTTATTCTTTACAGAACATACATGAAAGATCCAGTTTTTCTCAAAATTATGTATTGACCATTCCAAAAATGTTTATCAAATTGTGTTGGGCCATAAAAAAGCAAATCTATAGAGTGAAAGTCACCTTTTCACTATTTCTCAAAACATTAATATATCTTAATTATAACTTTTTTTATAAATACTAGTGTACGTGTAACTAGAAATTGATCAATTTATTTGATTACAGTAAAAATGTTACATTTAGTTCTAAAAGAATGACATCCGACCAATCCAATATTGTGAAAATCACCAAAAGCTACAAGTATTTACAGCTGTGGGCCTACATGAACAGATGCTTAAAATCAAAATCCCAATGTTTTTGGGAAAATTTCAAGTTTAATTTGTAGATAGCGCCCTTATTTTTTAGTCCGATTCTCGTCAATTTTTGGCGGAAATAATTACGGACCAAGCCCAATCCAACTACAACAAACACTTGAAAATCGGTTGGGAATTGTAGGAGGAGTTATCTTAACAAAAAGCCTTAGCGTATTAAATAAATATGGATTAATTAAATTTATAATACATTACTAATAATAATTATTAAACATTTCGGTAATTAAACACGAACGCAGAGTTTCAAACTTTTACTGAATAATCGACACTAGACGGGTTAAAATTAATAAAGCTTTGGGTCATTAATTTATTCCATGTAATTTTTATATAAATTAGACAATTATTTGAATTTGCGTAAAACATTCAAGTATTTTATATTTGTGTAGGCCTACATTGTAATTTTTACTGTCTCATTCATATAAAATTGAACAATCAATAGGTGAAATAGGGGCTATCAAACAGTAAGCTATGCAGAGATGGAGTAAAGGAAAGGGTTACCTAATGATATTTGCTTGTGAAGCAGTTCGTTACTTCAACACAAAGGCGGCGGCATAGTTCTCCTACTCAAAGCGGTCTTGGCTTGGTTAAATTGCCAGCTACTGGTGCAATATTAACACTTGCTCAAAACCTTAACCAGTTTGCAACTGAAGACGCTACAAATTGTTTTATCAAGATCTGAATTACAAAATGCCATTAAAAATGTGTAATGAATATAATTTTGGGTATAGTTTAGTTTCTGTGTCTTTCAAGAATACAATTACAAAAAGAAAGAAATATACAGTATAGGTATAAGAATCTATCAAGCGACTTTAAAATCTTTGAACATTTTTTTATTCTTAAACTAGAATGGTAAAATAAAAATTGTTTTATTCTTTATCGCAACACCAGAAAGTACCGGAAATACGAAAGAATACGGAGTTTACTTTTTAAAGTACATAATTAATAAAGTATATTTTACCGCACAGTCTTTTTGAATGGCGTTCTCCAATTTCTCAGTAAGGAATCGTTATACATTTACTTTTTATACCATACCTCATAGGGTATGATATCATTATTAATACCATTACCAATAGTCTATGAAGATACTGTTACAGAACACCACTACGTTAAATCGTCTCATGTGTCTTTTGTTTCAAAATATTTAACCAGCAAGTAACTAACAGTAATCACTTATTTTAATAAAAATCTCCAATATATAATATAATTTTTTATGTAAAAATTAATTAGTAAGCTTCTTTCCTTGTTTGAACTATTACAATAGATAATAGTGGTACATCGCAGAGTTAATTAATGGAACGATATTAGAGAGTGGTCGGGGATCGTTTAAAGAGGCGTTGGCCACACAGTGAATGACGCGCGACGGCGACCAACATCAAAGCTGTTTCAATATTTCCATCCCGCTAATGGGCGCCACTCGCTGATTTTAACATTTCACGGTGGGGAGGGGGGGATAATCGGGGCTTCACAAACACAGTGTGGTTAAAGTTATACGTTTACAAGTAACATTCTCTTGACAATGGAACTGGCAATATCAAACTACAACCATGCATTACTGCTAATCCATGCTTTATTATGTAATAAAGCACCGTATTAAGTCTTAAGAATTGTAAGAGCCTTCGATTTGTTTGTTATAGAAAACAAAAATCCTTATTCACACTTTTTTTATAAATGCAGTTGTGCGTACACCTAAACATTTACAAACTATTGTAGTAAGTTTACCTGTGCAAAAAAGGTATGAAAAACAAGAGTTGTAAGTAATACGTATACAAACCATTCGTAAGTAAACTAGTAAATTTAAGAATGGAAAATTTAAATAAACCTCTTATTTAATACAGAAAAGAGAATGAATCCAAACAAATGCATCAATATGTGAAGGAAATGTACAATGTCATTAGCTTATCAGCAGTTCGGGCTATTTTATGTCTCAAACGATGCAATCGTGTTTATAAATTTACATGCTGAAACTGCATTAATTGTTAAATTACTCTTAATTCATTGGATACCAAAATAATTAAAATAGACACTTTGTAAAAAGTTTAAAGTTGTTTTATGCGAGCTCATGACAATATAGATATTCCGGTAACTTGACGTCATTAAAACGTGTACCGATATTAAGTCTCGCTTTAAATAGTGAACTCTGAAATCAGGATTCGTCGTAATTTTTACAATTTAATATTGTTTAAATGAAAAGTAGATTTTTTATGCTTAACTAAGAAAAATTTGTACAATTATATAAGAAAAATCGCATCTACTTCCTTATTTATCGTTCGATCCTTATGATCTTGGCATCATTAATAAGATGATTAGCTTTGTAAATTTTCTTGCTGCAGTAAAAAAAATTGTTAAAATTTATCGTTTTTAAGGCATTTGCTTTTTAAGATTAAAAATGGCCCTTATTTTAACAATACCCTCGGGAAATTTCTATTTTCTGTAAATGGACAGTTTGTTTTTTATCAAAGGTTCATGCAAAATATGAACCCATCCATTACAGAAAATACATTAAGTGCAAAAATTGAAATTGCGGATGGCAAATTAACAAATATAAAATAATAAAAAAATACTGAACATTTTCGATTCATTTTTTAAACACTCTGATTTACATCTAGATGAATTTGATGAAGTTTTCACTAATTGAGGTGCTGTGATCCAAATATAGTTTTAAGACTAATATGTAAGAAGAAGCAATGAGAGACAGCAATTTAACAGAACAATTCAATGTCCATGTCGGGACGGCGATGAGCCACAAACCGCCGTTATGGGCCCATATCCGCCGCCCCGCTGCTATCAGCTGCATGAGTCGGCTGATGACTGCCGCTGCCGCTGCTGCTGCTATCTTCCGCCGCAAATGACGCATCGATCACAGACCAGTGTTGTATATGATACAGTTCACAAAGTACACAAACACAGGAGTGCTAGAGCTAGTCTAAATATATAATTGAATGAAAATCGGTAATATTTGCTCACAAATGAAACAAAATAAATATATATTAAAAAAATAAAGACTAAATCATGTGTAAAGCTGTTTTCAATCAATGAGACACTTGGTAATCTATATCTATCTATACTTATTTAATACGCTAAGGGTTTTTGTGTTGAGAACTCCTCCCACAATTTTCAATCGATTTTCAAGTTTTTTTTTGTGTCGTTGGATAGGGCTTCTTGGTCTGTAGTTGTTTCTGCAAAAACTGATGAGAATCGGACTTAAAATAAGGGCGTTATCCACAAATTAAATTAAAAAAATTCCCCTTAGAAAAACATTGGGATTGGGTTGAACATTTTAAACGTCTGTTAACGTACAGCTGTAGTTTTTTGAGATCACTAATATTCACAATATTTTATTGGTCGGATGAAATTGATTTAGAACTAAATGTAACTTTTGTATCGTATCAAAATAAATTGCTCAATCTCGAGCAACACGTGCACTTGTGTTGTCAATTACATATACTATGGTGTACCGGAGGTGCATACGGTATATTTTCATAATTGATATGGAAAAGTGCCATCATAGGTAAACCGGTTACGCTCTATCGATTGACACTAATTTTAATGTACATGGTGTACCAGAAATAACCTTACCAGACCGTAAGTCACTCACTTCAAAAACAAACCCCTCCCTATTTATACGGTTTTATTCAACACTCAGTTTTAAGACAACATTATCATTTGTAACCCTAATCCTAACAGTTTATGAGATAATAGCGGTTGAAGCGTGGTTTTTCCCCATAAGAATATCATCAGAAAATTTTACATCTATATATCAAATTTTAACGCCAGACAAAACTGTCCGAGCATGAAAATGTCTTGGAACCTCATTAAAAATAATGTGTCATCATAAAATACCGATTATCATGTAATTAATATATTTCTATCAATACCATATTGTTAACTCAATAAAAATAGAAAATAATTAACGACGATACAAAAATCTTATCTTGGAAAGGTATTTAAAAAGGAGGTCCAAAACATTTGTGTGCTGTAAAATGTTTTTCGTATGGAGAATATTTAGAGCTAATACATGTCAAAAGATAATTTTTCTCAATTTGGTTTTATGTTACTTACAGCAAATACATTTCAGTGTAAACCAGGGCGTGAAAGTTAATTTCAATATTCGGTTAACTAATTTGCATCATAATCTACCCCATACAAAGTCAGGGTCGATAAACGTAATAGCCAATAAAGGTATTATCACATGGGAACACGTTTGAAAAGAGGTTTTAAAACTGATACTTAACTGGTAATCGTGTTTAGTCAATTCGGGAGTCGGATCATAACGGATTCGGAGCCATCCGGTTCGTACAACTGGTTTAGGAATCAAATTGGATATTTTTTTTCCAGTCCATAAGTTCAAACCTAGGGTTATGTTTGCAAAAGTAAAAATGATTTTTTTTTAAACGTAAATTTAGTTTACTCATTATTGTGTACTTCGAAGAACGTTTGTTTATTTTTAGCTAATTACAAAAAATAAATATTGTATAAATTTTACTAGTTTAACCATTTAGTTTAGAACAACAGTTTCATGTGAGCGTGAGCGAGTGCTTTCCTTTCCGTGTTTAACCATAATTAAAACTATTTCCAATTAGACACTTGTTAATAAATGATGATAGAAAAAAATTTTAAACACTCAAACTCTCTTTATCAATAAGCACAATTTTCAGTAGAAACTGAAATGATCAAAGACTCATTTCAAAGATTCTTCTGATCAAAGACTCTTATTAGAGAACATTTCTTTCAAATAAAGTTTTTATTTGGAAAAATCTCATTGCATTCATTTGAAAATAAACCAGTGTGCAACCAACATGTGATTTTGCACTTTACTCTACTAAAGTATCACTATATTTGTTTCACATTTCTTTTTATCAGAGTTATATTATTCAAGCTTCATCCCGTTATTAACTGAGTTTTATATAGATAGAGTTTTTCGAATATTGCAATTAATAAATATTGGAGCTTACTCCTAGGACCGTGTGGTTAAGATAATTTTATGGAAATTGATTAAATGTACCCTCGAGAGTTGATTGTTAACCAAGCAAGTTGTTAATTGTCGACTTACCAAATAAGTATAAGTGTACAATAATCTAAAGCAAGATATTTTGTTGTGCCAGTACATTACATACTGATTAATTTACTCCTAAATTGATTGTTTAAATAATGACAATCGTAAATTTTAAAATGTTTGAATTCAAACAGTAATATGAAATGCAACTTATTGTATTATTGCAGTATTGTATTCTGTGATACAACTCTTTTATTAATCACCTAAGGATTTTTTCAGAGTCAAGAAAAGAAATTACCTCAGGTAGAAGCTGACATTAGCACTAAGTGTTAGATTTCCCGGAGGGCGGAACTAAATGATGTTTCTCTGAAACTGGCAAATATTACAAAAAATACACATTTCGTGACTTAAATTAATCGGTCTAAAATTACACAGAACCCCGTGTAGTGTATCCTTATAATAATTTACATAAATTAAGTTGTCTTTTAAGAGTGCTATTATTATTATTATTGTTAGCGAATTTCCCTATAAGGAATACTCTAATACGGTAGTACTCATGGTAAGACCTAAGCCCGGAACTATATTACTTTAGATTGTTCACATTCATATACAGGGTGTCTCACGTAAGGTGTCTCAAATCGATTACAGATCAACAGTTTGTCCTACAATCTTGAAATAAAATCATTTCCCACTAAATTGACCCCAAGGAATAATTTAAAAATATTTTTAACGTTGTATAAATACAGGGTGTCACAAAAACTAGGGGTCACAGGTTCGAATCTCGGAAATTTCAAATACAAACATATGTCATATTATACATCATTAGAAAGGTCTATTTAATAGAAACATTTTGGTGAAAACAGAATTTAGTTATCTTTATTCGTTTCAAAATGGCGTCCATTTTTGTAGCAAAAACTAAAATTTACGGAATACTCTGTAATTTTTTTATTATTTGTCATAAATGACTTCTGATTCAAAATACTTATTTGAAATAAGCTAAGCTTTACAATGATATGTCACGAGACAAAATTTATAAAAAACTAAAATTTCAAAAATTTCATATTTTTAATAATTTTTACATAAACAAAACTCAAAAATTTTAAATACAAACACATGTCTTTTTGTACATCATATTAAAGCTCTCGTTAAACTGAACAACTTTGTAATTTACACTTAATGCCGTATCTCTTTTGGTTTTGTAGTAATGACGTAAAAATGTCATTTTCCCATTTAACTTGCATGTTAATTTAATGGTATGGCAACAATGGAAGAAGGACTGCCATACTATCATGTCCTGATTAATTAACATGCAAGTTAAATGGGAAAATGACATTTTTACGTTATTACTACAAAAACAAAAGAGATATCACATATATCAATCATACATCATTAAACATATATCATCTTAAAGTTCTCATTGAACTGAGCAACTTTGTAATTTACACTATTACCGTATCTCTTGTGGTTTTGTAGTAATAACATAAAAATGTCATTTTCCCATATGATTTGCATGTTAATTGCTCAGGGCTTTATAGTATGGAAGTCCTCCTTTGATTGTTGCCATAACATTGAATTAACATGCAGGTTATATGGAAAAAAATGTATTTTCACGTTATTACTACCAAACCTCAAGAGATACGGTAATAGTGTAAATTACAAAGTTGCTCAGTTCAATGAGAGCTTTAAGATGATGTACAATATGACATATGTCTAAATTTAGAATTTTTGAGTTTTGTCTAAGTTAAAATTTTCAAAATGATAAAATTTTGGAATTTTTAGTTTTTTAATAAATGTGGTCTTGTGACATATCATTGTAAAGCTTAGCTCATTTCAAATAAGGATATTGAATCAGGAGTCATTTATGACAAATAATAAAAGAATTACAGGGTATTCCGTAAATGTTGATTTTTCTTACAAAAATGGCCGCCATTTTGAAACGGAAAAAGATAAATTCATTCTGTTTTCACGAAAATGCTCCTTTGACTAATACGTTAAAAATTATGTAAAAAAATCTGCATGTTTATTTAAGAAAATTTTGAGATTCGAACCTGTGACCTCCAGTTTTGGAACACCCTGTATACTGGCATTGATGAAAATATTTTTATTGGAAAGCCCATATGCGATTTAGTGGGAAAAAACTTTATTTCATGATTTTATCTCAAACCGTTCTCCTGCTATAAATAGTGGACGGGTGGTCTGAATCACCCTGTATATGTGGGTCCGTTTACACGATAACTTTTGAAAAAAAACTCCGATTTCGATGAAATTTGGTACAGAGGAGTAGGGCAGCATTCATCAGGTTAAGTCCGTAAACCAGCTTGATCGGACCATGGGAACGGATTTTTATGAGGTTCTAAAAAAGTCTAAAAGGTTTTGGCATTTTTTGACCTTAATTTTTAATATTTGACAATTTTAACTTAAACCAATTACAAGAACTTTAAAAAAACAAACAATTTAGTATTTTCAATCATTAAAATAGCTTAACTTAATAGCTTATGGAGAAAATTCAATTCAAGTTTCCCATGTTACTCATAAGGGTAAATCTTTAAAAAGTCATATCACATATCTTAATAAAACTTTTTATGAACCTTCACTAGGCGGTAACTAAGATTTCACAAAAAACTCGCATGGCAGCAAACCTACATGCTAAATCCCATGGTATTCTCATAGAAAATAAGTGTATAATGAGAGCAAGAGAGATGGGGGATAATATGCTGTCTGTTTATTATCAGCTGATCAGCTGTCTTCTGAATTTGTCAAATTTGGAATGTTTAAGTTTTGGGATTTGTAAACAAATGATTCCTTTTGCATAGAAGCTTTGGATATGCATTTTTATAACTGTAAAAAAAACTATATTGGTAATATATATTAATATATAAATTATTAAATAAAAATAATTAACTCAAAAATAGAATGCCATTAAAAAAATTACATTTCCTTGTAAAGATTATTAATTATATAAGATAGTCAATAGTTCTTTATTTACATATAAGATTTGTTTACATAAATAAATATAAAAAGATAGCCACAATGTTCTTTGATGTTGAAACAATAATTCCTTGAAAATTCGCTGAGTACGCAGGTCTGCTGCGACGTTGGTATTTTTTATTTATCGAACTAGAACAGACCATAGTATTATACTGTATATATTATAGTTCGGCCAGTACGGTATGAAAATGAATCCTTGCAAAAAACGCAAACACTATTAACAAACGGTTGTTAGTAAAGCAAGTATTGTACGATAATACGTAAAGTATTTGCCTGTAATTATTTTGTAAATTAATCTATAAAAATAACATCAAAAATCTAAAATTTAAAATTTGACATAATTTTATAAAGATAACACATTTAGTAGCCATAATAACGAAACAATTTTTAAATTTTACCATTCAAATCAAATGACCCAACATTTAAGTCCTCCTTCATGATTACAAGTCATGAATGGTGTGTCCTTGTACTTTTTTCTTTAATAGTGCAATTCTTATGTATTATACCAACTGGTTAAACTAAATTATATACCAGACGAAGAGTAAACAAATTCTTTCATCCGTCCAAAAAAAGGAAAAAAAATTCTGGCGTCAGGTCCAGAGATCTTGATTGTCACGGTGCCAGACTTCCATATAATCCAACACTCACGAAACGTTCATCCGAATACAAACGCACAATGTTCTCAAAATGTGCAAGTAAAGAACGGTATTGCTGCGATTGACGACTTTTTTTTATACAGACCGAGTCTTTCTTTTAGCAGAACATGTAAGCTTACATCAGATCGGGCAGGATGCCTCTCTAATATCTTAGTTTATATGTTCGAAACAATCAAATTCACTTTGAGCTTGGCATTTCTACCGTTGAAGATCACATACGGTACAAAAATCCTTAAAATTTTAAATAAGTTTAAAAATATTCAGTAAACTTTGTTTGACCTACCCACCAGTGTTTTTAAGTTTCACGAATCCAACTACCATGAAATCATGACAAACTTTTAATACTACATCCGGAACTACCACAGAGAGAAATAAAAAACCGTTAGCTTGGGGTTACAGCGAGTTCCCACTGTTAATTTCCGGTCTAAAACGAGTTAATAGTGGTAAAAACATTTTAAATTTTTATGAAATTTATTTTTATGAACTATATTATAATGAGCTATTTACTAAGATATTATTGTTGCAATGATTTAATTCATCAAAACACTCAAAACGCTCGAAATATTTAGTAAAATCGTTAATAAAAATCATTTTTCTCCATAAGAAAAGCATTGGAGCGATCACCTGATTATAAAATTTTTTCCGAAACGTAAGTCCCATGTTTTAACCATGTAGCCAGTTTGTGTATTAAAAAAGAGAAAATTTCTTAGTTGTGTTGGGGGTTGGGCATAATCTTCAAAAGCACGAGTGAAAACCCAGTATTGAGCGATAAATTCTAGGGTATAAAATAACAGGTAGTTTAATTCATCAAAACACGGAAAACCTTGGATTACATAGTAAGATAATGAATCAAATATTTGCCCTTAAGAAAAGTATAGGTTCAAATCATATGATTGTAATAAAATGAAATGCTTTAAAGCCAATTGAAACAATAACAATGTTTATGACAATCGTCAAAAAATCAAACTAAGGTTAGTTTGTTACATAAAAACTTAACTTCAAAAAACTCTTCAGGTTTATACAATGAGACTTTTGTTAAACCAGTTTTTATAACATTCTTAAAATTAGCTCTAGATAAATTTCTTATGTTAATTGGCAAAGCATTTTATTTTTTATGCCTTGATAGCAAAGGCTATTTTTAGTGGCTGAAAACATGCGCCTTGACGTGGAAATATTACCTCTAAACCTTGTGGAGTAGCTGTGAACATTTGATATTTTGGTTAAATTTGGCAGATTGTCCTTGACAAAAAGCATGACATGACAAAAAATGATGGTAAGTATTTTAAGAGCAATCAAGAGTGGTTTGCAATGTGTTTGGTTATGAACGCCACACATTAATCTTACGGCCTCTTACTGCAACATAAAAATTCTGTCAATGTCAATGGCATAAGAACAGTTAGCCCACACTGAGGTTCCATATGACATAAAACTATGGATGTATGCGGAATAATACATCATGAGAAACACTAGCACTTAGTCATCATGAATATCCGTCGCAATTTTTGAAGCCAAATAATCAATGTGTGTTTGCCACTTAATATTGGACTGCAAATGAAACACCAAGAACTTACGTAAGTGATTTGACATTACTGGATCTACTGCCCAGACACAGTGTTACATCATCCTGAACCTTCTCAGCATTCATGCAGGGCTTCTTTGTACCGCACCATTCACTAATAAGGGTTGGCCTAGAAATATCAACACCATTGACAATATTTAGCGAGCTAAATTTTGGACTTAGGACAAAATCGTCTGCAAAAAATTGACATACTGATCATTAAAAAAATTTAAAAAAATGTAAGTAGCGTCCATGTAGGCCTATACACAACCGAATAAGCAGAGACATCCTTATGGGAAAGTAAGGATTAAAGTCTAAGGCCTGACCCAGTTTAACATAGTCAGCATCAAAGATCTTCAAGATATGTTTAAGAGCTTCAAACCCAAAAACTCTGCAGTAATCGACCAAATATCCAACAAAATAATCAGTTATTGTCAAACAGTAATAATTTTGCCCATATTAAACATTATTAACTCCTCCACAGAACAAAATGAAATTCCTGAAGCAGCCAAAATAGAATTAGTTTACCCTAAATGCAAAAAAGGAGAAAATCCAAAGCATCAAATTACCGACCCGTATCAGTGCTGCCCAATTAATCCAAATACATTGAAAAAGCAATCCACAACCAATTAATCAAATATCTAGAAGAGAACTGTGTAATATCAGGTTTGCAACATGGGTTCCGAAAATGAAAATCAACATCAAAAGCCCTGGCCCAACTTTGTCAAGACATCTCGGGAGCTTGGGAGGAAAGGAAGCAAGCTACCGAATCTTCATAGACACAATAAAGCCTTTGATAGCCTGGACCGATCCAACCCTTATTAGCAAACTCCTTCAACTTAATATCTCAGGCAATGCACTACTTTGGCTGAAAAACTATCTCACAAACCGGAAGCAAATAGTGGAAATAGAACACCTCATCAACAACTATGAAGTCAAAGTAAGATCGCCACTCCAGAACACTACGCAAGGAATTCCCCAAGGATCCATCCTCGGCCCACTGCTTTTTCTCATACACATAAATTCCTTTCCTAACCATCTCACAGACCAGTCAAAATGTATTAAGTTCGCTGATGACAAGACATTTATATCTCCCAATGATAAAGCCAATCCTAACTCCCATGAACAAGCAGTAGACCTTCTCCTACAATCATCCGAAACTGCCTGAGTAGTGGGGAATGGCTACAGTTGGCCCAGGTCAAGGTCAGGCGGTTGTAAGTGTTGTAGGGGTAGTAGGGGCTGGGGTTTTTTTGACAGTGATGGGTGGGTTTTGGAAGTGGGTCAAGGTCATCCGGAGGGGTTTTTTTTAAATTTATTTATTTAATAAAAACTCATTAGTGATTGGAGAATTGGTTTGTGATTATTTGTAGCAGTAATAGTTATTTTATTACTCTGTATGGGTGAATCCCACTGCGTGTCCATAATTGAGAAAAAAGGAGAGGTCCTAGGTGGTTACAGTGCAAGTTGATAGAGCAGAACAAGACATGTGTCTGAGGAAGAATAATCATATAAACCTGGTAATATAGTGAATAAGAATAATTGGATAGGATCGTCAATAGGTGTAACAAGATTGAAATTTTGATATTTCAGCATTTCAGTTAAGACAGAGTGTAAAATAGAATCAGTAGAAGAAGTATTGGAAAGGTTAGATTTTACAAAGTACAATGGGTGAAAACTGAAGTATTTTTTAAGCTTACCCAATGTAGTACGCGGTTTTGAAACTGTGGAGTTAGATTGTTTCTGTAAAATATGTTTAGTGCGTAAAAGTTTTAAATGTAAAGTGTGCGAAGCCATAATAATATTTAAAGGGGAGATGTGTACTCTCTAAAATTCAGCGAGTATATGACCGGTGCCCGCAAGTGTGTCTGAATATATAGAGACTAATTAACATAATAAGCGCAAACATATGTTAGAGTAAGAAGAGTAAGTTAAAAAAATGTTTGATAGTCTTAGGGACTTACGGATAGATGTTTACTGTCGCCCTATCGCCATTATAATGGCGCATGCGCGAGGTACCGATGCCGCTTATATAGGGTAGTGTGAACCCTCAACCCCCTCCCCTAAGAGAATGAGATAAAAGGGAAGAACTTTGAAGATTTCAGTTCTTTGTTGGGGCGGCAGCGTCGCGAAAGGTTCTAGTAGGGGGAAAGAAATTGTTAATAAATTTTTGTAAAATTTTTAAAAATTACCGCTAGTGGTAGAAGTTAGTTAATTATTTTATAAGGGTTTAAGAATTGTGTTGTAGACGATTAATCGCAGTTATATCTAGCATTTGTACAGGTAAAACTTGCAGTGTAATAATTATATATTAATATATGGGTGTTAACTGTTTATAGTCCAAGTAGTTTAGTCTAGCAGCAGAAGTTAGTTAATTATTCTGTAGTGGTTAACTTGTATAATAAGTATAAACTAAAATAAAAATAGTAACGCGAGATTATTTGATATATTATATATAAAATAAAAGTGTATTTTTAAATGTTAAGAAATAGTTTAAAAAAATAAACCACATAAAAAAAATAGCAAGCTTAACAGGTGTAAGTTAAAACAAAGCATAATGTAACATTACTAGGTGGTAGAGACTTACAGATTAGTTGTTTCAGCTGTGGTACCTGGGGAGTGAATGGCAGACGCGCGACCGCGTTGCGGCTTATATAAGCACAGATAGTAATTATGTTGAAATTAACCCCCCCCCCCCCTAAGAAAAAAGTGTTGACCCCCCCCCGTCACTTTCACTCATCAAGATAAATTAGGTTGATAGTGGTTACATTTATGTAACACCAATTTAGCTTTGATGTTGCCAATAGTTTAATAACTATAGTTAAGCGGCAAAAGAGGACAGATAATTTTCTGCCATTACTCAGATAATAACAGACAACAATTATGGTGTTACGCGATGGGGAAAGCCTCAGTGAAGCTCAACAGCGGATTAAACCAGGTGTTGCCTAACGTTAATTGCAAGGTACAACGCTCCACCTGCATTAGCGGCGACCTACATGTGACGAATAGATCATTGGAAATTTCCACTGACGTTGGACGTTCTATCCCCCTTAAACCCCTATGGCTCCCCACTACTTTGTGAGCCGAGAACCTTTTTGGCGACTATCGCTGAGTTAGTTCGGAACAATTCGTCGGACGCGATGGTTGTTCTGAACTCAGAGGGTACCTCAAATATATAAGCGGCCGATATATATTTGAGTTACTCTTGCTGTTAGGGTTTTAATATTAATACTTGTTGTGTGTGAGTGTGTGTGCAAAATGTTATTTTTAGTTTTAAGTTGTGCTAATTTTAAGCTTTAATTTGCGCATTGCGATGTTAGCATTAAGGTGTTATGGTATTGTTGATGTTTGGAAAATGTGTTTTTGATGTTGAGTTTTGGTATAATTATTGTATGTGTGTGTGTACTAATAACCTTTCACAGCTAGCTGTTAGGAGGGTAGATTAAATTTAAATTTAAATTATAGAAGTTCTGTTGAACTTCATTAAATATGGGTGGGACATGCGTGTTGTGCCATAGGCAGCGCATATTTTTATTTTTTTAAAATTTTTAATTTTTTGTTAGGAAATAATTATATTTGGGTGGGTTTAGATTAAGGGTGGGAGGTTAGAGTTGCGTCTTGCATTAACTGTTCCAGACTCCCTATTGTAAAATTGGAATGGTCAGGTCCAGTGCCCAGGCCCGAGGCCGGCCGCCCGTATCACAGCCCACCAAACTGGATCGCCACGTGCGTGCGGGCCAAAAATTGGGATCCCTTGCAAGACGTAACTATAGCGGGTTGGGATTTGGGGAAGTGTTAGGCAAACAGAGTGGTGGGGATGGCTCCGGCCGTCCCCATCACTTTGGTAAATTATAATTTTTTGGTGACCTTGACCTCAATTAGGTTAATTAACCCCCCCCTCCCCCCCCCCTTCCCCCCCCAAAATTTGGCAAGCCCCCCCCCCTCCCCCTCCCCCTCCCCAGCAATAATCTGGATTAGAAAATGACTAATAACTCAAGAATGGTTTGCCGGAATAGGGCAAGTCATACATCAATGAAAAGCTCTAATTAAGAGCAATATTGTGGTAAAGACAGAATTGTATTATTTTCTTTTACTAAAATTGTACCATAAAAAAAAACACCCTCCACTCAATGACATGACGATATAAGAGTGGTGTGGTTTGTGTTGAGAACATTCTTCACCTATAATAGCTAGAGTGAACATGTCTCCCCAAGATGCTTCAATATTTTATAACAAATGTACAAAAGTTGAAGAAGTATTGGAGGTGGATGAAGAAAACAATGAAGAAATTGAATAAATTGAAGTGCCTTCGTTAAGTGAAAATGTTGTAACAAGAATATTTGTGGATCTGAATTCACCAATGGATATTATAGGAAGGTTTTTAATTGAAGTTGTGACATAGATAGAAAATGGAAGATTAGTAAACATAGGATCTCCAATTTTGGTAGATGATAGACACACCTTTGGTGTATATTGGAGAAACATAGATCTGTTATGGCTGTGGGTGGAGGCATATGTGGAGTATTTGCAATTGGAAGAAAATATAGGCTTTAATCATTACTTTTCAGCTTTAGTGTTAAACTACTAATTCTAACATTTCACTAAAAAAAAAACCTTACAAATGTGGTGGGGGAAGCATTATATAAAGGGAATAGAAGAGAGAAGCATTTCATTTCCGTGCTAAATTTCAAAGAGTAAACATCAACACGATGCATCAATGTGAAATTTGCTCAGAAACTTTTCATGATAATATTCTACTAGAAATACATAAAGAATTATTCCATAATAATAATGAAGATGTAACAGAAACAGAATATGAAGATTTAAAACTATATGAAGAAGAAGAACCAAAAGAAGAACAACAAGAAGAAGAACCATTAGCAGGACCATCTAACACGACGCATCAATGTGAAATTTGCTCAGAAACTTTTCATGATAATATTCTACTAGAAATACATAAAGAATTATTCCATAATAATAATGAAGATGTAACAGAAACAGAATATGAAGATTTAAAGCTATATGAAGAAGAAGAACCAAAAGAAGAACCATTAGCAGGACCATCTAATGAAATACCGAGTTTAAAAGTATTTGCTTTAGAAGGTAGAGTAGTAGTGCATTACAAAATTCAAAATGAAAAATTCGAATTGGATCAGTTTTTTAAAGAAGTAAGAACAATTGTAAGTAAAATACTCACAGAAGAATTAAAAAGACTAAACTTTATTAAATTTGGCATTTTATTAAATGCTATGTTTACTAATGTAGAAGGAAAAATGTCACCAAAAAGGATTCATAACAAAAAACCAGACCATCATGGCAAGTTCAGATATTAATTCAATAGTTGAAGATTGTTTGGAAGAAATATTAACAAAAATTCAAGAACATGAAGGAAGAGGATCTGGTTGGAGTTTGGTTAGTATTGAGGGTATGGATATTAGAGTTCATAAACACGGCTACGGATTAAGGGGTAGCAGTTATATTCTACTCCCAAAGAAAATTTCACACACCAAATCATGTATAAATGTTCAAAATGAAGATATGGAATGTTTTAGATATGCAATGACGGCAAAATTTGTACCACCTCACCATGCGGATAGACCCAGTGAAGAATATGAATTACAAAGATATAGATATAATTTCCAAGGATTGACTTACCCAGTGGCTTTGAAGGACATCCCAAAGTTTGAAAAACAAAACCCTGGAACATCTGTTAATGTTTTTGGTTTGGACAGTTCGAATAAAGTGTACCCATTGCGTGTGGTGAAGAATGAACTCCCAGATCATACAGACTTATTACTACTTACAAAAGGTGATGTTTCCCACTATGTATGGATTAAAAAATTTGAAACTCTTGTTAGTAATCAATTATCTAAAAATAGAAATAAGAAGATAATTTGCAAAAGATGCTTTAATTTTTGTGAAGAAAGAAGAGAAGGAAACGAATGGTTACAAGAGCATAAAAAAC
>CM061531.1:78348738-78383169 GCA_030545055.2 Neoaliturus tenellus | reverse complement strand
CGTTAGTGCAAATTTCAGTTTACAGTATATTGCAATATTATAAAACTACGTTAGTGCAAATTTCAGTTTACAGTATATTGCAATATAGCTGTAACTGTAATATAGCATTTGTTTTAAGGATGGTGAAATAAATTAATGCACGTACTCTAAAGTAATACGAAAATGTTAATCCATATTATATACAGCCCCATGTGTAACTGACTGACTCACTGATGATCTTAAATTCCTGAAGCGACCGTTTAAGATAGAGACTTGAAATTTGGCATGGACATTCATTGAGATGTTTCAATTTAGGAAAAATCATAAAACTACAACTTTTTTACTTTTAAACTATAGAAAAGGTAAAAAATATAGATTTGTCGGTAACGTAGTTCAGCCGTATCAGCGTATATCACCGCGTGGTATCGTAGATCACTCTTCAGGTTAGTCTCGCTCGTGTTTAAATGATCTCTTTCAACTACACCCGTGTTTGATATACTCGTGGTATCCTTCGATGGATACTCTTATATATATATTGTAAACTACGGCGTTAATTTGTATAGAGCGGGTTATTTCACCAGGGACCCAGGGTTATACTCGATAATATATACAGTGATAATTCCCTAATTTGTAGCATATGCGCTATCTTGAATGTTTACCAAGGTGAATTTTCTTCTCCTACTATGAATTAATTTCCATGGCGGGTGAATAGTCGCTTAGTTCTCGCTTGTATTTAAATCATGTCTTTTAACTACACCTGCTTCCTTGCTATTGCAACGTTAGTATCCCTCATACATAATAAACTTATCCATTTGACTTCTAAATAGCAATGAGATTATGCTGCATTGAAAGCTCGTTTCTTTTATATTTTACACACATCATAAATATGTTTTAGGGAATTTTTAAATAACTGTTTAGCTGAACTAACAGATTTAAATGTAGGTTCTCGTTTTGTTTCAATTTATTTTAGATTACTTATTCAAATTCACACGGGATTATTCTCCGCTGAACTCGCATTGAATGGATTTTCTGTGAAGCTTGAGCCGTGATCTTAACGTAACATACTTCGATTACTTTGTACAATACTTAATAGACAGTTTATTATTATCTTTCTGTTTGATTTATATTTAGTGTCTTATATTCGAATTTTTCACACTTAAAATTTGTTTTTGAGAATGTTTAAATAAGTGTTGAGCAAAAGTAATAGATTTAAATGTTAGGTTCTCGTTTAATTTCAATTTATTTTAGATTACTTATTCAAATTCACCCTATGTGAACCCCTCAGCCGAATTACGCATTCAATGAATTTTCTGTGTAGCTCGTGCCGTGATCTTAACGTTATATACTCCTATTACTTAGTACGATACTTAATAGACAGTTAAGTATTATCTTTCTGCATTGTTTATATCAGTGTTTTATATTTATTTTATACACACTTAAAATATGTTTTAAGAATTTTTAAACGGCTATTGAACAAACTAACAGGTTTTTATGGATAAATTATTATTTCACAGGTCTAGATTTTAATTCTTATAATTAGTAGTAGTTTGTAATAGTAGGGTTTTTTGCGGATCTACCCCGTTTTTATTATTTCCTATGATTTTGTTTTCATGTTATTTAATTCTTGTTTTCGCTTATTGATTTGAATGTTATTTGCTATTCAGTAATTTAAACGTTTTTCTTCTATATCCTGAAATATACAAGTTTTTATTTTTAATTAGTATGTATCAGCAGATTCTTTTAATATCGGGTTGGCGATACTATATTTAGTTCAAATTGTATTTTTAATTTCTTAAGTTTATTAACTAGCATAGCTTGATTTTTTTTATTATTTAATAGTAATATTCAAACTTACTATTGGTTATTTTCTATTTTTTAGCATTATTGTTTTACTCTAATGGGCATATTACATTATTTTTAAAATTTACGAAAATCTCATTAAAAATACTTAATTTGGAATAATTTTGATCCATTGCAATTTTAATGTGACGCATGTTAACTCGTTGACGTTTCAGACTAAGTAGTTGGTAACGTGGAATAGTTAGCATCACACATTTTAGTAGAGTTACAAGTAAATTAATAACTTAGCTTTTAAAACTTCAATTTTTATTAGTTTTTATTTTCCGATTATTTTAATATCGTGGTTGGCGATGCTAGATTTGGTTTAAGTGTTACTTTCAATTTCTTTAGTTTATGCATTATTATAGTTTGATTATTTTATTATTTTAATAGTTATTTCACATAGTCAATTATTTTCTATTTTTTAGCATTATTGTTTTGCTATAGTGGCACATTACATTTTTTTATCAATTGAAAATTTTATTTAAAGATACTTAATTTGGATTAATTTTGCCCCATTGCAATTTTTCTGTGCCGCATCTAAAATCGTTGACGTTCCAGACCAAGTGGTTGGTAACGTGGAGGAGTTAGTATCACACACTTTTGTAGTAGAGTTACACGTAATTTAAAACTTAGCTTTTCAAAACTTCGATGGAACTAGCCTGTTCAGTACTTTAGTGAACTAGAAAGTTCATTATTTGAGACTTGTGAATGATTACGAAATTAGTAAAATCAACTAGGGGGCATGGGGGCTGAGCCCCGTGAAATATTTTCAAAGGATATTATTGTTATTGTTATTATTATTATTGATTGTGAAGAGTGCGTATTCGCCCGTTTTGTTACTGTCTTCGCTGTCCAGTTAGTTGGTGGAACTAGCCTATTCAATACTTGACTTTAAATTATTCAACATATTCGGGGCAACCTCCAAAGGGGGCATGGGGGCGGAGCCCCCATCGAGCCGTAGGCGAGTCTATAATATATACAGCCCCATGTGTAACTGACTGACTGACTGACTCACTCACTGATGATCTTAAATTCCTGAAGCGACCGTTTAAGATAGAGACTTGAAATTTGGCATGGACATTCTTTGAGATGTTTCAATTTAGGGAAAATCATCAAACTACAACTTTTTTACTTTAAACTTTAAAAAAATTTAAAAAATATAGATTTGTCGGTAACGTAGTTCAGCCGTATCAGCGTATATCACCGCGTGGTATCGTAGATCACTTTGCAGGTTTAGTTCTCGCTCGTGTTTAAATCATCTCTTTCAACTACACCCGTGTTTGTTACTATCATTGTAACAAACACTACCATTTTCATTATCATTCTGTTTTATTTATATTCAGTTTTTTGCATTATATTTTAATACACACCTAAAATATGTTTTTGAAAATTTTAAATGACTACTGAACAAAACAAACAGGTTTTTATGAATAAATTATTATTTCACAGGTCTCGATTTTATATTCTTATAATTAGTAGTTTGTAATAGTAGGGTTTTTTTGCGGATCAACCCCGTTTTTATTCTTTCCTATTATTTTGTTTTCATGTTTTTTAATTCTTGTTTTCGCTCATTTATTTGAATACGCTATTTCAGTGATTTAAAAGTTTTTCTTCTATCTCCTGAAATTTACAAGTTTTTATTTGAGTTGGTGAGGCATTGGATTATGTCAATTTTCCCATAATTGTATCTCTATTTAGTACCAGGTTAGCCGAGCCTTGCTCGTTGGTTTTAATTGACTTTTGTTATAGTGTCATGGTAATCAAGCTATTATATCTACACCAGACTTTTCACAGCTAACAGCTTTTAAAAAACTGCTTAAAATTTATGTTCCTTTATTTTTGTTACTTTTAGTTGTTATTTCGTTACCAAAAGTTAAAAATAACGATTTTGTTAACTTAAATTTAGACCAACTTCGATTTTTCCTGGGACTGAGGCTGTTTCTAACTTAATTTTGGGCAAAACACTCTTAAGTGAAAAGTTTAAGCAAAATCTAACAGCTACATTTCGAGATCGTGGAACACACATCCTTTCAGACATAGCTCGTATTATATTATAGGATAGGATACATAAATTTATAGAAATTTAAAACTTTATATTTAGCTACCGAACAGAGGAATATTTGTTACCATAACTACTACTATTAAATATAATGATAGCAACAACAACACTATAACTCTTTTAATTGAAATTTCTTTTAATCTAACACAACAACAATCATAGTTAATTATTATCTTTCTGTTTTATTTATATTCAGTATTTTACATTACATTTTAATACACACATAAAATATGTTTTTGAGAATTTTTAAATGAGTATTGAACAAAAGAACAGATTTAAATGTTAGGTTCTCGTTTCATATTCACCTTATTTTAGATTACTAATTCAAATTCACCCCAGGTTGTGATTTAGGCCGAATTTCTCATTCAATGAATTTACTGTAAAGCTCGTGCTGTGATCTTAATCTAATATACTTTTATTGCATTGTACAATAATTAATAGACAGTTAATTAATATCTTTCTGTTTTATTTGTATTCAGTGTTTTACATTATATTTTAATACACACTGAAAATATGTTTCTGCGAATTTTTAAATGAGTATTGAACAAAAAGAACAGATTTAAATGTTAGGTTCTCGTTTCATTTTTATTTTATTTTAGATTACTAATTCAAATTCACCCCGGGTTACGTTTTCGGCCGAATTTCGCGTTCAATGATATAACTGTGTTGCTCGTGCCGTGATCTTAACGTAATATACTTCTATTACTTTGTACAATAATTAATAGACAGTTAATTATTATCTTTCTGTTTTATTTATATTCAGTGTTTTACATTATATTTAATACACACTTAAAATATGTTTTTGAGAATTTTTAAATGAGTATTGAACAAAAAGAACAGATTTAAATGTTAGGTTCTCGTTTCATATTCACCTTATTTAGATTACTAATTCAAATTCACCCCAGGTTTGTGATTTAGGCCGAATTTCTCATTCAATGAATTTACTGTAAAGCTCGTGCTGTGATCTTAATCTAATATACTTTTATTGCATTGTACAATAATTAATAGACAGTTAATTTAATATCTTTCTGTTTTATTTATATTCAGTGTTTTACATTATATTTAATACACACTGAAAATATGTTTCTGCGAATTTTTAAATGAGTATTGAACAAAAAGAACAGATTTAAATGTTAGGTTCTCGTTTCATTTTTATTTTATTTTAGATTACTAATTCAAATTCACCCCGGTTACGTTTCGGCCCGAATTTCGCGTTCAATGATATAACTGTGTTGCTCGTGCCGTGATCTTAACGTAATATACTTCTATTACTTTGTACAATAATTAATAGACAGTTAATTATTATCTTTCTGTTTTATTTATATTCAGTGTTTTACATTATATTTTAATACACACTTAAAATATGTTTTTGAGAATTTTAAAATGAGTATTGAACAAAAAGAACAGATTTAAATGTTAGGTTCTCGTTTCATTTTCACCTTATTTTAGATTACTAATTCAAATTCACCCCGGGTAACCCTTCGGCGAATTTCGCATTTATGAATTTATTGTGTTGCTCGTGCCGTGATCTTAACGTAATATACTTCTATTACTTTGTACAATAATTAATAGACAGTTAATTATTATCTTTCTGTTTTATTTATATTCAGTGTTTTACATTATATTTTAATACACACTTAAATATGATTTTGAGAATTTTTAAATGACTATTGAACAAAAAAACAGGTTTTTATGAATAAATTATTATTTCACAGGTCTCGATTTTTTATTCTTATAATTAGTAGTTAAAATATTTACATAAATAATTATAAATTCACAGCTCAAAACTTAAACGAATTCTAATTACGAAGGGGTATTAAAACCGTTCATATGAGTTTTTTTTAAGCTTTGTTTACTATTGATTATGAATTTTGTGTATTTGACGTTTTGTTACTGTCTTGACTGTGCAGTTCTTCCGTGGAACTAACGTATTTTAAACTCTACTTTTTATTAATTTACGAATTTAGGGCAACCCCTAGGGGAGGGGTCTAGCCTGTTCGGTACTTGAGACTTAGAGCAATTAACAAATTCGGAGCAACCCCTAAGGGGGCATGGGGGCGGAGCCCCCATCGAGCCGTAGGCGAGTCCATATTATATACAGCCCCATGTGTAACTGACTGACTCACTGATGATCTTAAATTCCTGAAGCGACCGTTTAAGATAGAGACTTGAAATTTGGCATGGACATTCATTGAGATGTTTCAATTTAGGAAAAATCATAAAACTACAACTTTTTACTTTTAAACTATAGAAAAGGTAAAAAATATAGATTTGTCGGTAACGTAGTTCAGCCGTATCAGCGTATATCACCGCGTGGTATCGTAGATCACTCTTCAGGTTTAGTTCTCGCTCGTGTTTAAATGATCTCTTTCAACTACACCCGTGTTTGATATACTCGTGGTATCCTTCGATGGATACTCTTATATATATTGTAAACTACGGCGTTAATTTGTATAGAGAGCGGGTTATTTCACCAGGGACCCAGGGTTATACTCGATAATATATACAGTGATAATTCCCTAATTTGTAGCATATGCGCTATCTTGAATGTTTACCAAAGGTGAATTTTCTTCTCCTACTATGAATTAATTTCCCATGGCGGGTGAATAGTCGCTTAGTTCTCGCTTGTATTTAAATCATGTCTTTTAACTACACCTGCTTCCTTGCTATTGGCAACGTTAGTATCCCTCATACATAATAAACTTATCCATTTGACTTCTAAATAGCAATGAGATTATGCTGCATTGAAAGCTCGTTTCTTTTATATTTTACACACATCATAAATATGTTTTAGGGAATTTTTAAATAACTGTTTAGCTGAACTAACAGATTTAAATGTAGGTTCTCGTTTTGTTTCAATTTATTTTAGATTACTTATTCAAATTCACACGGGATTATTCTCCGCTGAACTTCGCATTGAATGGATTTTCTGTGAAGCTTGAGCCGTGATCTTAACGTAACATACTTCGATTACTTTGTACAATACTTAATAGACAGTTTATTATTATCTTTCTGTTTGATTTATATTTAGTGTCTTATATTCGAATTTTTCACACTTAAAATTTGTTTTTGAGAATGTTTAAATAAGTGTTGAGCAAAAGTAATAGATTTAAATGTTAGGTTCTCGTTTAATTTCAATTTATTTTAGATTACTTATTCAAATTCACCCTATGTGAACCCCTCAGCCGAATTACGCATTCAATGAATTTTCTGTGTAGCTCGTGCCGTGATCTTAACGTTATATACTCCTATTACTTAGTACGATACTTAATAGACAGTTTAAGTATTATCTTTCTGCATTGTTTATAATCAGTGTTTTATATTTTATTTTAATACACACTTAAAATATGTTTTTAAGAATTTTTAAACGCTATTGAACAAAACTAACAGGTTTTTATGGATAAATTATTATTTCACAGGTCTAGATTTTATATTCTTATAATTAGTAGTAGTTTGTAATAGTAGGGGTTTTTTGCGGATCTACCCCGTTTTTATTATTTTCCTATGATTTTGTTTTCATGTATTTAATTCTTGTTTTCGCTTATTGATTTGAATGTTATTTGCTATTTCAGTAATTTAAAACGTTTTTCTTCTATATCCTGAAATATACAAGTTTTTATTTTTAATGTAGTATGTATCAGCAGATTCTTTAATATCGTGGTTGGCGATACTATATTTAGTTCAAATTGTATTTTTAATTCTTAAGTTTATTAACTAGCATAGCTTGATTTTTTTTATTATTTTAATAGTAATATTCAAACTTACTATTGGTTATTTTCTATTTTTTAGCATTATTGTTTTACTCTAATGGGCATATTACATTATTTTTAAAATTTACGAAAATCTCATTTAAAAATACTTAATTTGGAATAATTTTGATCCATTGCAATTTTAATGTGACGCATGTTAACTCGTTGACGTTTCAGACTAAGTAGTTGGTAACGTGAATAGTTAGCATCACACATTTTAGTAGAGTTACAAGTAAATTAATAACTTAGCTTTTAAAAACTTCAATTTTTATTAGTTTTTATTTTCCGATTATTTTAATATCGTGGTTGGCGATGCTAGATTTGGTTTAAGTGTTACTTCAATTTCTTTAGTTTATGCATTATTATAGTTTGATTATTTTATTATTTTAATAGTTATTTTCACATAGTCAATTATTTTCTATTTTTTAGCATTATTGTTTTGCTATAGTGGGCACATTACATTTTTTTATCAATGAAAATTTTATTTAAAGATACTTAATTTGATTAATTTTGCCCCATTGCAATTTTCTGTGCCGCATCTAAAATCGTTGACGTTCCAGACCAAGTGGTTGGTAACGTGGAGGAGTTAGTATCACACACTTTTGTAGTAGAGTTACACGTAATTTAAAACTTAGCTTTTCAAAACTTCGATGGAACTAGCCTGTTCAGTACTTTAGTGGAACTAGAAAGTTCATTATTTGAGACTTTGTGAATGATTAACGAAATTAGTAAAATCAACTAGGGGGCATGGGGGCTGAGCCCCGTGAAATATTTTCAAAGGATATTATTGTTATTGTTATTATTATTATTGATTGTGAAGAGTGCGTATTCGCCCGTTTGTTACTGTCTTCGCTGTCCAGTTAGTTGGTGGAACTAGCCTATTCAATACTTGACTTTAAATTATTCAACATATTCGGGGCAACCTCCAAAGGGGGCATGGGGGCGGAGCCCCATCGAGCCGTAGGCGAGTCTATAATATATACAGCCCTATGTGTAACTGACTCACTGACTGACTCACTGATGATAGTAATGTCTGAGCGACCGTTTAAGATAGAGACTTGAAATTTGGCATGGACATTCTTTGAGATGTTTCAATTTAGGGAAAATCATAAAAAACTACGATTTTTTACTTTTTAAACTATAAAAAAGGTAAAAAATATAGATTTGTCGGTAACGTAGTTCAGCCGTGTGAGCGTATATCACCGTTTGGGTAACGTAGATCTTGCAGATTTAGTTCTCGCTCGTGTTTAATTGATCTCTTACAACTACACCCGTGTTTGATACAAATATTGTATTTCATGTAAACATGAACATCTCTATGTAGACGACAGTGTTTCGATGCATTGAGAGCGGGTTATTTCACCAGGGTAATACTCGCTTTGATTTATACAGTATTATGCCCAAAAACTACAAATTTTCAACTTTCAAATTATAAAAATACCGATTTGTCGGTAAGGAAGTACTTTGGTTCTTAAAGATATCGCTTGGAGCGCTATTATAGTCGCTTAGTTCTCGCTTGTATTTAAATGATGTCTTTTAACTACATCTCTTCCTGATAATTAGTCTCAATTGGGTGCATAGTTGTTTGCGTATGGTTTTCCTTCTGATAGCTGTGTTATTATTGAAAATGAAGTTTACTGAATCGAAAGCGTATTTTTACATTTAGGTGATGTCCGCTTTGATTTCTATAGTAACTTTAAGTTAAGGTCGCTTAATTCTCGGTTGTATTTAAATTATGTCTTTTAACCACACCTGTTCCTGATGAAGTTTTCGTGACAGTTTTGCAGAGCAGTGATCTTAAGCGTTGTATAAACTACGTTAGTGCAAATTTCAGTTTACAGTATATTGCAATATAGCTGTAACTGTAATATAGCATTTGTTTTAAGGATGGTGAAATAAATTTAATGCACGTACTCTAAAGTAATACGAAAATGTTAATTTCGCACAAAAAAAAACCCTAATACAGTAATTATTCTTAATTTTCTACTATTTGTATGCTGTCTCTCTATATGAATCCCCAGATTGAATATAGCGCTTCAGTTGATAGTTCTGCCTGGTGCAGTTTTACTGCACCAGGCAGAATACTGCAGTTTTATACTGACTGGTGCAGTTGGAGAGTTGAACGTGTCCCAACACGTTTGACATCCGGTCTTTGACCTATTTGCTGCTGTCCAATCAGGCCTTAGATTTTAGTTTAGGAAACAATTGAACATATTAATTTATAGAACGATTGAACTTTCCATTCTTACCTTGGCTAATGTTTACCTACTTCCGACGTTTTTTTTAAACCATCTACATATCTGATGACCCATCAGGCTGAGAAATATTATAATAACCAATTGAATTAAACTCAATAGTAATTTTTCTCGCTGCCACTTTGTCCGTCAAACTTCCTCAATGCAGTGCTCTCACCTAAAGTCTCGATTAACCCTATTATTGTTGTAATTTAAAACTATTCTATACTTATCAATTATTGTAATCTTTCAGTATATTTTAATTTAACCGATAATCCTTTTTTGGCTATTATTTCACAATTGGTTTTTTTTACTACCATTGGTTGAAAATGCATAATGTACGCCGATTTTATGGTTCTTAAGTGCAACTTTCTTCATTTTAAGACTATATAAAGACTTTAAGACTTCATGATTATAGCACCTAATACCCTGTGATCTATTACATACTACTAGGGCTCTATTTTTATTAATTTTCTGAACTAATATATATATAACATTTAAAATTGTTAAACTAATAATTTCTGATTTTGAATGATAAAATTGTTATCGTTTCTCTATATGGTACATATATGATTCCTGCGTTTCTTGGCCACCCCGTGGCGGAACTGTAGCATCTTAGCCTATACCATTTTGTTTATAATTTCAAATATCTTGATTTTGTCCCGTTTTTCTTCTATTACATACAACGATCCTCTATATAAACTTATAATTTTATTCCACTTTTATCTTTTCAGAATACAGCTATTATTACCTCAATCATGTGCAATCATAATCGTATCTCCAAATTTTTACACAACTTTTGAGCATGACTATTTACATAGTTCATTAATATTTCACAACTCCATTATATTTTTTACGAATTAAGGGGGGAGTGGGATTATACCATGAGCCGTGAGCAAATTTCAAAGCTTATTATTATTTATTGTGAGTAGTGTGTATTGGCGGCTTCTGTTACTGCCGTTGGAGTTGAGCCCTCAACTAGCCTGTTCATTGTATGAGGTTTTGACAGTAATTTAAGGAATTGGGGCAACCAATTATTGGGTTGGACCCTCCATCAAGCATAACACCTAGAATATTTACATAAATAATATTTATTTCACAGCTCAATTTTTTTTAAACTATTTACTAAGGAGGAGTATTAAAACCTACTAATAGGAGATTATTAAAGCATTTTTTACTATTGATTGTGAATTTAGAGTATTAGATAGTTTTGTTACTGGCTTGGCTGTCCAGATCTTGTGTGGAACTAAACTATTTCAAACTTGACTTTTTATTAATTCAAACTAGGGGGCAACTCCTCAGGGGGCATGGGGGCGGAGCCCCCATCGAGCCGTAGGCGAGTTGAGTAAATATGGCCAATAAGTATGAGCACATTACAACGTAATAAAAAATTATCTTATGAAGTATCAAAGATCCAGAAATTCTTTGGAGTAATTGATTTTCATTTCCCCATTTTATTGTAATATAATGTTTTATGAATTTCAATTTTGGAGGATTCTAAAACTATTTTTATTTTCTCCAAGATAAATTAATTTGGCATACGTTACAAATCTCATGTTCATCGGGTTGATAGTAATAAACAAACCTAAGTATTATTTTAAACCAGGTTGCATAATAACAGTTGCTTAAAGTTAAGTATGGATATTCTTGCATTATTTATAACTTTATTTCGTCGTTTCGCGATATCATTTCATAAGAATTCTATCGAATTTGTAAAAATCTGTCTGTTATAAACTCCGCAGTTGGACCTGGTGTGTGCGGTACGCAATGCGGCAGCCGTAAGGCTTCATGTGAAATGAACAACACATGTACTCATACAGCATTACATCTCATTTTAGATAAGTAAACTCAGCAGTGCACGTGTTATTTCGTAAAAAGTTATGTTATACGAAGAGTGTTTCATACAAAAACATTATTAGTATGGTTCGAGAAAGTACTATAAGCCTTCTACTGTATACAAGAGCGTTGCTTTACAGGGTGGAATAAGTAAAAAAAATGTGATGAAAAAAACGATGTTCTTCGATAAAATTTATCGTTGAAAACAAAATAGTTTTGTGTCGATACCACTTTCAATAACGTTATTAACTCTGATATTTCATCCTTATTTAAAGTGCCATTTGACTTTGTGTATAATTTAATCGTTTCATCGACAGGCACATTGGTGTAAAGGTTTGTTACATCAAATGAAACAAATTGTGCGTCAGCAGGGATATTTACATTCCTTATCTTATCTACAAGCTCGGTACTATTCTTAACATTGCAGTTGGCTTTGAGATTAATATTATTTCTGATTATTTTATCAAGAAACTTTGACACATTGTATGATGGTGCATTGATAAAGTTTACTAATGGTCTAATCGGAACTGAGTCTTTATGTATTTTTCCACCTCCACCTCCAGCGCAAACTGTCGAATGCACAGCCTAAGAAACCCGTTCAAAAGGTAGAGAAACCTGGAGTATACAAGTTGAAATGTGGTGAATGTGACGCCTATTATATCGGCCAAACTGGGAGGGTTTCAAAAAAAGATACAGAGAACACATAAATGCCATCAAAAAACCAAATCCTGATTCAAATTATGCAGAGCACATCTAACAACACAAAAGCGATTTTTCGAAAATAGATGAATTAGAAATCCTCCATATCGGTAATAAAAGCAGAAAATTAAATTGCATTGAGAATTTTCACATTTACCAGAGCACAAAAAAAGAGCCCAACCTAGTCATGAACTCCCAGATAAATTCATCCGCCAATCCCATATTTGACGAAATTATAAAAATCAAAGATGTACTGATATAATATGATCGTGGGGTTGGCACACTGATAACATCAGCTGTCCAGCAGGCCTACGTCACAGCTCCAGTGATAACCAAGTTCCGGTCCGTAGTCGGTGGCCTGTCGTCTACAGCCGTGCACGTGCTCCAATGTAATGTTCGTGTCGTTTTAATTGTAATATGTGTTTTGTGTTTATTTTTAATCGAACTGACGCAGCGAAAGCTAAGACAATTTTAACTAATGACATAGTAAAAAATGCTGCGACGTGTACCCGTCGATGGAGTAATCTCCGAAACGGCCGTCGTACAAGGACATAGTTTGGATCGTGTTTGACGGTAAGCAGTAAGATTACATTATATCTACACACGATTCGCCAAACTTGAGATATGTAGTGATTAACTTGATTTGCTCTATTATTCAATCGAGGGGTTGTTAACGTGGAATGTTAACGTGAGGAAACCCATCTACATAAACAAATTAAAGCTTTACTTTTATAGGTCACATATAAAACCCCCTTTTCCCTGAACAGCATTAAAAAAATGAGTGCTTGATAAGAATGAAGCCTGATCTGCATTGTGTCCTCTATTTTCAAGTGGTTCGGAAGTCATGTTCAGCCAGTGATTCACCTGAAGAAAATAAAAACGAAGTCCTTTCAGAAGAAGAGAACTGTCAGTAAATTTCATACATATAACTTCATTAAAAGGGACCAGAATGCAAAAACTAAGGAAATCAGTGTAAAACTGACTCCTTTCTTTAAATGGTTACTATTGTTCAATGAGCAAAAATTTAATTGTAGTGAGAATTTTAAAGAGGAGACTTGACAAGCAATTTTGAGTTAATTCTATGCTGCTGATTCAACAATTAACAATGACCAACAATTAAGCTTAACAATAAATCAGTTTAGAGAGCATTATTAAAGAGATTTGATTATATAAATAATTGTAAAGTTTAAGGTAAAAAGAGAAAATTGAGTTTTAACGTCAGTTTCATTAATTATATTAAATGCAAATAGTGGGAAGAAGAATTTTTTCTTCACAAGGTTCATAACAACATCAAAATGTCTATAATAGAAAATTTAATTTAGACGAGAAAGATACATTTTTAAACCATACATTAAGGAATGATTGGATAGTTTGTATTTTTAAGATGGATAAAAATTGCATTTAAGTTATGAGTTTAGGTTTGCGCTTTCAACTAGAACAAGCAGATTGCAAACTAGTATAATTTTCCAAAACAGTAAATAAGAGACTGTTAAACTTGAAAGTACACATTATTTTTATGGTGAGTAATAATTGTAAACATTGCAATAGTTTTAAGTATGGACATGCTAATTATTACCGAATCCCTAAGCAATCAACCGGTTTTTAGATATTGAAAATACGTTAAATGAGATGGTAGGAACAGGAGATTTTCCTTGTTTTGTGATGAATTAACATCCGTATCAAAAGGATAGATTTATACACGATTTGACATCAAAACCTTCACTTACATTGATGTTTGAAATTTATATTGTACAATATTTAGGTGTCTTGTTGTTTTCATATATTTTTTTATTAATATAGTAAGAAATAAAAGCGAACTATTTTTATTCATAGAAGTTAGACCAAAGATGAACGTTCAAGTGTTGTATGCCTTTCAACTGTGAAACACTACTTGTGAGCCAGAAGAAAGAGCAGTATATCAGCGAATGCTTGAGTACTACATTAATTTTTAAAAAGCTGTTAGGAGCCTTAAGTGCGCCATTGGCCACAGCAAAGCTATAGAACCAGGACTCGTGTGCACTGTTCAGCTTCGTTTTCTCTCTTGATAATTACGAAGTTAACTGGTTAAAAAGAAAGAAAACAAGTATAATAATCTAAAAGTTGAACATGATATTTTATGTGTTACTTTTGTTTTAAAATTAATTGAAATAGGTTGTTGTGGATCTTATCATACTTATTATATAGAATCTAATCATATACCTGACCTAACGGTTACGTTGCGGACTTCGGTTCCAGACGAAGCCTGTTTGATTTCCGTAGAATTCACAGATTTGAAGGTTTACACCTTTAACCCAAAAGCATCTAGGACACTTAATAAGAACATATCTTAAAATGCTAAGTTAAGGCACTAGCTGCCATTTTGTTTTTTATACTTAGTAATTTTTATTTCCATAACGGATGGTTGTAGTAAGTTCATATTTGCCATGAACCATAATCACAGTAATGTTCATTTTCAGGAAAAAATATTTTCTCGATGTGTTTTAACTCAAATATTTCAACATTGCTAATTGTTATCAAACTGTTATAAATTGCAAAAAAGTTCAAAAATTAAACACAAATTCAAACAAAAACTACATTAATACTTTACAGATTGTAAAAATTCGCAATCAGATATGCCTTATTATGATGACATTGTTCTTTGATAATCAGAAAAGGATCTTTTAACTAATTCGCCATGTACAGATCTCTCATAAAGCACTTGCATCCTCTTTCCCATTTCAAATCTAACTAGAAATTAAAGCAAGACATTGGTGATTACCATATCTTGGGATGGCTTATATTCTGACGTGGTGTACTGACAAAATCATTCCTGACGATTGCCTTTCTTATCCAATGTTGAATTGGGTTGAGTATCTCAAAAAGCATTGTATTCCAATTTTACAAGGCTAATATTTAAATGGATATACGGCAAGTCCAATGTGCTCAATTAGATCAGAATTTAAAAACGTAATGGATGATTTTAAAGTGCGCCATTCCTCTTTTACATATAGACCTTCTAAAAGACCTAATACTAACACCATATATGAAATATAATACATTGTATTATATTTCATCTATGCTAACACGTCCGTTTTGTGCCTTGAGGACTAAATTTTGATACAAAAACTTCAATATTCTTTTTAACTCTTCACAAATAAAAGAATTTCATTCAAAAGTTATAGAAAGTATTTATTGGCTTTGTCTCAATAATTTTATGTGATAACTACATAATTTGATCGATGATTAGTTGTGTAGTATGGCTAATAATAAATTTAACTATTGATGTATGGCTGTTTGATTCACTCAAGTTGATCAGTATATCCTGAAAACTCGCCTGCGGCTCGATGGGGGCTAGGCCCCCATGCCCCCATAGGGGTTGCCCGAATTCGTTAAAAGCAAAAATATGTAGATGTTATTGATAGAACGATTAAAGTTATAATTTTGAATGCCAGAGCTAAAAGTACACTATTTCATAATACTTATTGTTAATGGTGAGATGATAGATAGGTAAGAAAATAATCGGCAAAAAAATAAAAAAAAACATCAAATGAAAACAATAGAAAGCCTAACAACGGGGTATTTTAACGGACAAAGGCTATAATTTTCACGAAAGAGTTTTAAAAAAATAATAAGAATACAAAAATGGGTTGGAACCCGCCAAAGACCCCTACTGTACAAAAATATACTATTTATGAAAATATAAAATAGTGATATGTCAAATAATAATTAATTATATGAATATTCTACTTAGTATTATTAATGTTGGTCAAGTTAAATTATCAGAAGTATTTAAGGTATTCTGTGAAAAATCGATGTGGAATAAAAACTATCAGTTTCCATTAAAACTAGTTGCAATTAAGGCGTTGCAAAATGAAAATAAATGTAATTTTTGTAAAGGTATAGTTTAGGTAAGGTGAAGTTTAGGTTAGAGAAGTTTTAATGCAAGGACTTTTAGCTGCATTTGACGTTGTAGGTAATGTTTGTAGTAGTAGTTAAAGTGATAATGTTTCTCTGTTAGTTAGCCAGGGCTTAGAATTGCTATCTGGCGTATCCAGTTCCGCCACGGGGAGGCCGAGAAACGTAGGAACCATATTTACACATATTTACAAATTAACACAACGGGCAGTTTGATATGCAGTTACCCTAGCCTCTGCAATAAATCTATGTATATCAATACAATAATATACTGTTAAAATAGTAACTTTAAGATTTAATTTTACTATCAATATAATCAATCGAATAATCCCAATATGAAAATTTTTACATTTATAATAATGATGGGGTAGGATAATAAACTTTTACCCATATATCGTTAACCCTTTCATACATAAACCTTTTAAAACAGTGTGGGTAGATAAATAACAGAGCGGCTATTCATTTAGTCTTTAATATAATGGTTCCGTTCCATGAAAACATATTGAGGTAATGTAAGAATATAGTTGAACCATGATCGAGACACAACGTAACCAATATTTACACAGAGCGCGTCGGTATTACTTCCTGGGGCCAGTCTTTTGTTCCAACATGTATTATTACACGAGAGTAATACAAAAGGTATGCATTTGATTCTGAATGGGTAAAACTGAATACGGTTTTTAGTAAATTCATGTTTTTTATATAGTTAAAAAAATATTAAAACATTTATAGATATGACAAGTGTTATTTCTCTAATCTGAAACATATTGTTATGGCTTGTTTATTCTCGTATTTGGCAGCGTTATATTACGGTTTGATATGGGGTGTGGCACATTGCATTATCAACTAACTGTAAATAAAAACATCTCTGAATATGAGTTGCGTCGTATCGGTGTATTAAAAAAGTCAAGCATTACGTATATTTGAATTTTGAAGATAATTAGGATTATAACAATAATTATCTAAAAAAAAAAAATAATAATAAATTTCGTCAGGAAAGGTTTTACTACTCTAAAAAGCCATTAAAATGGGTAAAACAAGGAATCTTAGGAAAAAACAGTAGTTTTGCATTGGCCCTTACATACTACCTCTTTTTCTGGAGCTAAAATAACTACTTTCAATATTGTAATAAGCAGGCAATAATTAACTAGTGCTGTTAAAAGGCTGCAAATCAATTAAGATGGGGATCAATTGACAGGACCGGGTCCAATATCCGGGGCCCTCGGTGCCTCATCGGCCGTCGCAGATAGGCCTACTGAGCCGAGAGGTGCACCTTCTGTACACTGCTCTGCATGTGGTAAAGCACCTGGCTTACTTGGAGGGAAATGCTTCTTAAGGGAAAATTATTGAAACAACAAAGACGTTTATAACAACCAAATACTGTACACTTGGTTGGCTAAACTATTCAAATCAGTTGTTACAGCTAGCACCAAAAAATAAGAATTTTTGTAAATACATTCAACGTGGTTTATGTCAGTGAGGGGGGCCCTAATTAATCTAAAGGATACAAAACTAATTATTAACATGTTTTTCTTTGAATATTACGTTGATATGTATCATACTTTTTATTGGGCATTTCAACTAAATGGCATAATTAAGAATATTATATTATAAAATTAAATTAGTGGCAGTCAGTACAACTTAATCTTTATATACACCAACTGATTTGCAGCAAAACACATTAAAACAGATACTACTGTACTATAGTACTTTTACATAACTGAAATTGTATTTTAAAACATTTTGATGTCTTGGAAATTTGTAATAGTATTTATTATTTTTATAGAAAATTTTGAAAACATTAAATGACATTTTTATTTATAAATTATGTTTTTTTGTAAAAATTAATAAACTAACATTATCTGTTTAACAAAATTGCAATTCAATTCATAAAATTAGAGATTTGAATGATATTTGTAAATACTAATTGTAAAGAACTGATATCTAAGTATGAGTTGCGTATTAAAATGTTGTTTAAATGAAAACCTAAAAGAATATATATATATATATATATATATATATATATATATATATATATATATATATATTATTTAAGCGTATAGTTAGGCTTTATACAAATTATAATAAATTTAGACATAATTTTTACGAAACACTGGCACATGTGTTATTTCCAATGCTAAGAGACCAATAATCACGAGTGATAAATGCATCGAGCATTTTTAACGCGACTCTCTGGGATCTATTAATGTTATAACACACAAACATTGTGACCGAATAGAAACTTCAATTTTCAAATCCATTATTGGGTAAAATTAGCAGCCGATCCGCGTTAAAAGCAACGCCTAGCATGACGACGTTCTTACTGTCAATTTATAATAGGCCTTGGGCTCAACCCACGTTAGCGTATTAGGACAACAATATTGGTTGGACAGGATCGGGTATAAATATTGACGACTGCCTCGGGACACGTGACTGCTCCTCCGCTCCTCCTCGACCCCCCCCCGCACACTTGGAACCCCCTTGGCCCCCTCCCTCAATCACACGCTACCACCATTCCTCCTCCCACAGCATCACGCTTACTCGATTGCTGCATATACAAACTCGATAATTTGAGGAGTATTGAATTTGTCATCAAATGATCATAATTTTAAGTAAAATTAAATACATTAGCCATATGACAATAGTGTAAAATAACTTTAATAATATTGTGATCAGGTTCAGTTTTAGTTTTGGGTCGGTTCCTGATTAGGTACACTAAACAGAAAAACTGATCTAATCCTGACTAAACCTTTTTGATCCATTGGTATGGATGTATACACTTTATATCAGGGAGAGAGTATTTGCCGTACGCTGATTCTCATCAGTGTGTGTATCATGATAGTACCTAGTGTTCGGTCGCAGCACCTTACCTAAGATTGTACTGTAAATAAATACGAGAGTGGTCAATTTGAACTCGGCCTAAAGGTCCTTTATCATATTTTATTTGACGTTAAATTTGATACATTGCACTACATCATTCGTCACGAAAGAAGTCACATTGAAACTACATAACTTCATTTTTCTCTATTTATTTACACTTGGTAGAAATGGATCTTTCAATACCATCGGTCATCTTGCCAAAAATATACGATTTCCTCTACGGTTATCATTTCTTATGTCAAAAGGACCTCTGATATAATATACAGGTTTCTAAACAAACTCAATTTCTAAAAACTACATAAAATGTTATCCAAACCATATAAAACAGCAATAATGTTTAATGTTAAGTTTTAACGTGTGTTTCGATTAAAATTATTTCATTTTATAATGTAAACATAAATTTAATAATTTTAAGTTTTTGATAAAGGTTATCTTGTGACAAATCACACGATGCTACAGTAATTTAATGTATTTTGAATTGTAATGTGTCAAAATAGGCAAGATATACGGGATACATTGCCACCTAAATGGACCACAGTCTGAAAAGGAGGAAGATAAACATTCAGTTTTTTTTTTTTTCTAAAAATATTAAATTTACCGCTAAATAATAACCATATAATGATTTTGGAACATCCTATGTTGAAAGAAACTGTAAATATTTTTACATTGTTTCTTTACGGTCAATGTAGGTGATAATGTGAGGATGTAGGACTATTCGTTTGTCTAAAATCAATTTGAAAAAAACTATAAGTGAATTTTTAGGAAAGTTTAAGCAATTTTAGTAAAGGTAATTGACAGGACAAATAAGAGAACCTGACATGAGTAATTACTGATTGAAGAAATTTAACATCTTGAACACATCCATACAATGGTGTGTAGTGTAGCTTGTTAAGAAATATCTTCTATCTAAACAATCTTTCATCCCTTGAGGGGACCACTTAAGATATTCCAGAGACCATTTATTGACTCAATATCCCCGTGATCGAGACTTAATTAACAATTGGCAGCCATCACTTTAGTGGAATTATCAGGATTTTGTTGAGTTGAGTAACAATAGTGTACTTTCTTTAGTAGACATCAATATGATTTTAGAGCTAAATGGTCCTTTCAATTAATTTTCTTCGTCTCTACTATAAGATGATCTTACTGTACCTCCCACTAGGTTCGATTTTGGAACTCGAATCATCGAAAAGCTTGTTATAAAAAGCTTTCTTAACTTAACCCCCCCGGCTAGTATATGGTAGTAGAAAACAAAGAGTTTTATTTATTTATTGTAAAATTACTAAAAATGCTATAAAGTACAGCACCTTAAAATTAACAGTTAAAATGAAAAAAAAAAAATAAATAAATAAAATAAAGAAGGATTAGTTACAATTTTTGTATATAATGTACTGTATTAATTTACAGTAATAAATGCAATTAAAATTCATAAATAAATAAATATGTAAAGTCCTCATTTTACTCAAACATTTAGAAATATACTTCTAATAATAAATAATAGAACTGATAGAAGAAACGTCTTGAAGACATCTATAGTGAAATTGTGAATTTCACTATAATCAGTTAAACATTTTTAACGTATTGGTTTATAAGGTTTAACTTTACTTCAATTACTCGCCATTTCAATAACAATTCTTTGAACAATTCTTTAAACTTGAGAATGTTTATTGTGTATTGTTTATAGATAAAAAATTGTATTCCACGCCCTCATAAAATACAAACATTCAACGGTATTTCTAGATGAAAACTATGATTCGCCAGGGAATTGTTGATGTGGAAAACAATTATCCTGATAGCTGTCTGCGTAATTGGATGATGGTGGTCGCTTATGGCTTATCTGTGCGAGTTGGATTCAGTGAAATAGTTCATGTTCATATGGAACGGACAACGGACCTTGGTATTTTAATAGTGCTTATGTAACTTAAAATAAAATAATAATTAATTTTAAACTGAAACAATTTATTAACTGAATCAATTCATATATTTTTACGAGAGAAATAGACATAATGACTATGTAGTTGTGTCCAGGAGGTAATACAGTATCTATTTGATCGATTGAATTAATTTTATCCCAATCAGCAATTTTCTTTAAAGTTGCTTATAGAATTCTCAAACGTTTTAGACTTGCTACAACAATCAGCGAAAGAAATTCTCGAAACAAACTGTACAAAGTGTTTGTTATTGTGAAGTAGAAGCCAGTTGACTTGTTAATATGCAGTTAGCTCCACAACTCAGCCAAACTGGCATAATTGTGACTAATGGCGACTGTAACTGAGTCTGGATTATACCAGCTGGTTACCACGCTAACACGTCATGCATCATTGTGAGTTATAAAAATGGGGATTTCTTTTAAATAATTACAGGGTCAAACGATGGCTTTAAGGAATACTGGCTATTGGTTAAATTAATTATTGCCATCCTTCAGTATATAAAAACTTGCTACATGAATTTAGATCCTTTAACACAATCGAGTTTTAATTCTTTGATAAACAATTGCTATACTCTTAAGAACTAAGCTTTATATTTTTGAAAATTTGAAATGTAATTTCAATATAACTTTTTGTGGTAAAAAACGTATATAATAAAGTACCCGACCATCGCCCATTTTACTGATTCTGCTACATACTCCGCTTCATTTCCCCAGAGGTGGGACGTGAGAAAGACCTCCGGATAAAAATCTTTACAAAAACCTACCGGACTGGCAATCTTAATATTTCACCCTAAAACAAGGAAATATGACTTGTTTTCATTCCCCGCTTAAGTCGTTTTGAAATTTATTGTACGGTTATTGATGGCAAAAAAAAACAAACAGAATAGTAAAATTACAAAAAATTTCAAAGAAGTAAACAATGATTTTTGTATCCAAGCAGTGTGATAAGGCTTTAACCATATTAAATATAAAAAAATCATAAAAAACCCAATAGTATTATATTATTCAATAATTATTTTTATGTGGAGATCATCGCCAGAGAATTGCTGAATTGGCCTTTCCTTGTGTTTGTGAGTGCCAACACTAAATAATTTTCCTTTTCATCCAATTATTTATAAGTTGAACTTTAATGCTATGGCTTAAGTTTTACTGAGGAATAAGAAACAGGCTACTTGTGGTGGTTAACTTTGATGGATAAAATGTTATGGTAAATAGCTCAATTCACTTTTTAAACGTTGCATATGTACGTTTTAGACTACTTAGGGTTTTTATCACTTGCCAATAATTAAAACCGTATGGAAGCAGTAGTAAAAAAGCCATTAGTTATAAATAATTTCTAAAAAATGAAAAATTGAAATATGGAAAACAAAAATTATTGAAATAATTTTGATTTACAGTAACGAAATGGTTTACAATTTAGTTGATGCCACTCGGTTGTCAAGTCTAGAGGCAGCTGGTGACCCGGAAGTTTTGTTGTGAACGTGGAGCATCGATGCTTCGTGTTATACAGTATAAATCCAGAACAGAGTTGGCATATAATATACATTACGTATATTATAAAATCTTTGTTTCAAACCTTTTCAAAGTTTTTTATTCCCAAAACTCGTAAATGCGTTACTCAAGTCATGGGTTCACATAATTTTAGAATATAGTTTGTAAGCACAATATGTACAGTAACTTCAAATTTATATTGGTTTTAGAATGTCTTCGCCGTTCACCAGACGTTGTTTGTGATTTGCCACCACACTCCTTGGCTTTACTCATTTAATTGGTCAATGTAATTTTGATCGCCCAACAAAATTCACATATCATCAAACAGTTTAAAGAGTCTAATTTACTTCAAAATTGTATGTGAACATTTGGTAACTACTTTTACAAGGTACAACTTGGAAATCCATAACTCCTTTTCTGGCTCAAAATTGGTTAAACTTTTACTACAAGTTTCGTTAAACATTAAAACTGAAATTATTGAACTTCAAATAATTTAATTTATAGTTTTGAACCAGTCATTTCTTGGTTGTAAATTCTTGAAATAGGGATAACTTTTTCGTGAACAGTGGAATCAACGTTTCCTAAAATTGTGATTGTTGAAAGAATGTTACAATAACATAATACTGTGGTAGGATACTAAAATTAATAAAAATAATGTTATCATAAAATGACAAAATTCAAAGTATGTTCACAAAATTTGGCTTGTTAGAGTAAAATGAATCATAACTTTTTATCCAAAACGTCAATTTGTTTGATTAATAACTGAACTAAAACCCTTATGAAATTAAAACGAGAACATTGAAATGATATCCAAGAGTTTAAATGATTAATTATATTTTGAAATGTAAACTTAGTATAAAAATCATCATTATTTTTATATTGTTTTCTGTAACAAACTTTTACATACTATCGTAACTAATTTAGGAATTAGAAATATAGTTACTGCAAACATTTTTAATTGAAAACTTTGTTCTCTTCGTCTCTGTTAGTTTGGTAAGTCAGCATCAATAGCTATTTAATGAATTATTTAAATATTATTTTACTTGTATTTCTATTTCTGTTTGAAATTTCTAAACTTATTAATGCTAAAACTTATAAAAATAACAATAAATTGAAACAATGCAATCGTAATGTTTAAAATGGTGCATAAATTTCAATAAAAATACTACAGATATAATGTGATCTTGATGTTTTTTTTCTTTGAAGACACACAAGTGTAAGACCAAGTAATTACGAATCCATGAAATTTTCGAAGTAAATTTTAGTTTGGGATTTCCTAAAGACGATTTTACTTATCAAGAAAGTGACATAATCGTCTCGCGGTGTCAAGGAATCTGCAGACTCTCCTCCTCGCACTGAGATATCGATTTTCAAGGCGAAACTTCAGAGATCATCCCTTGAGTTCCAAAGTGATTTCAGCGAAAAGAAAAGTTCACATTAACAATCTGTTTGAATCTCTGAATTGATAAATTACTACACTAAATTTTTACTAAAAGAAAATATGTATACCATAATCAAGTTTTTAAATACTCGTAGTTTAGTGGTGTAATTTAGAGGTGATTTATTGACGCCTTTAAAAAATAAAGGACACGAATCCAGATCGTCTCAACATCAAGTCAACAACAATCAATCTTATACACTTTCGAGAATATTTTTTACAACAGTGATTTTTAAACAGTGAAAAGGCTTTTCAATAACTTTAAACTCTGTAAAATGTTTTTTCTTTAAATTAAAATTTTAATTTTTACCACAGGTATTATTCACTGTTAATTGTTTTTGTCTGCATGAAATCAGCAGGTTTTTTGTTCTCTCAATAGTACCAAAAACGTTTATTTATTATAGAACTATAAAATTAGCTGTTTGCTAAGTATATTATTATTCATTCATTAATTAATGGAAAGTGGAACTTCCATGTAATATTATGTCTATTCCATCCTATGAAAATCTTGAAGTTCATCAGTTTTTAATTTGATTGCTTTGTGGTAAATTTTCTATTGTTAAGTTTTGGAGAATCGTAATTTTATTCCAAGTGTGGGCTTGTCATGGCGTTTTGTCAATTAGAAGAAATAAAGAGTTTTAAAAATATATTAATTTTGAGATGAAGAATTTTTAAATTCAAATATTATAAAGAGAATTGTAACAGAAATGAACTTACTTTATATATATAACTTCGAAAATACAACTTTACGAGTCGTTGCTAGTTGATACTCGACGAATACAGCACCAGTCTGAGCGCTATAGGCAGATGGTATAAAACTTGATAAAATGAAAATAAACTACAATCACACAATTAAATAAACTAATTATCGCTCCCTAATACTCTGAATGAAAACTGCATGTTAATAAACACTATCCCATTCCGCCAGTCATCGTTGTATTATTTGAATTTGAAAGTAAACTGATGAGTAAACAGAAAAACTAAATAAATTAAAATGACAGAAGGGAGACAGGTTATTTTTATGAAGACAGGTTTTAGTTTTTATGAAATGAACCATATGTTAGGTAAAACTTACAAAATTTTGTCTTGTATTTAAAATACATGGAAACTTTAAAGTCCAATGGGGCAAAGACCATAGAACTGAGGACGACACAAATTATTCCATGATCTGCAGAGAAGTCCCTTTAATTTGACACCTCAATCATCAAAATCGGTTCATAAATAAAAGAGTTTTGCTGCCCACAAGGAATTCCTTACGGAATTAGTAAGATAGATAGTTAATATTTTTAAGAATTAAAAGTATAATTCTGCATTATGATAAAAAAAGTTGTTGATCACTAGGAGCAAAATTGTCTTTATGGTGCTTAATCGTTTTTAAATACACGATTGCTCACCATTAAGACCCACTCTTGCTCCTAGTGATGAAAACTCTAAGTTAATTACTCTAAGTTAATGTACTTTTAGTTGAGTAATAATAAAATGCCACGCCATAAATTATTTATATACTTTGAATTATTGAATAATTTCTGGTCTATATGTGTAAGCCACGATCTAATTAGTTTGAGATTTAGTATTAAGTTTTAATATCTTATATTTTATACTAATTTATTTAATTATTAATGGAGGAATGTCCGGTACATTGGAATCATAACACTGCATGGAGACAAGAACAAGAGTTAACGTTACATAATGTATGACTCAAAGTGGATTTGGGAGAGGAAGAAAACTCTTTACGAGCACCTAGGGACAATAAACCCTGAAACTTGGCTATATGCTTTGTTATTCATACGTGGCTCTTGACAGATTAGTAAGTAAACGTAGTACGTTGCAAAATATTCGTACTTAATACTAACTAGTACAGTTTGAACCGGTATATTTTCATTTGAGGAATGCGAGGTTGGACAAGCCTTTAACCAAGCGAATAACCCGACCATAATATATTGAAAATAATTGCTAACTTAGTATACCCACATACACATATTTTACAGATTCTATCATACCCGGGGGACGTCCCAAGGAGGAAGTCTTTAAATTCCTTTATGTAAGCATAGGTTGAATGTGCATGAAATTATAGGTCTTTCTTAGTTGGGTTCAATGCCATAAACCCGACGTCAAAAGGACGACTGCATCATGAATGGCAGGCAATAAATCTTTGCATTAAAACGATTTTGAATAACTTGTGACTTTTAAAAAAGTTTTAGTTGGGATTTAAAAAACTGCTCAGGATTCAAAGAACTGTATTATGTGGCATTTTACAATAAATATTCCACCAAGAAATCCTTTGGGGACGTCCCTTAAAAGAAGTCTTGAGGGAAATTTTGTTTGCCTATGTCATGTAATATATTATAAAAAAACTTCTTTGAATCCTTAGTAATATGCCAAAAATCTTATAAATTTTTTTTAAGTTCAATTATATGTAAAGTTTTGGAAATGTCGTTTGAACGCAACGTTTTATTTCCTGCAATATACACCTCTATCTTCATTTGAAGACGGGTTTGAAGCGTTGAACTGTACTAAGAAAAACGTTTAATTTGATGTACATGTCAACCCTGTTGATGGTGCACGTTTGAGCTTCTGATGGATTTTTTGGACCATTTTGTACCACACATCACTTTTGTAGCAGTAATTAATGTGGTTAAAATGTAGTAAAATGAGGCTTTTCATATTTTTCAATTCACTGGTAGTAATGTAGTATCGTTGTAATGGAATGTTATCCTAAATTATTTCCTAAGTTATTCCTCTTGACGCGGAACACTCCCTACTAAAAGTTACAGATACTAGAGCAAATGTTCCATATAAAAATCCGAAGTGTTTGCTGTTTCAGGTACATAAATGAAATATATTACCAAAAACTTCTTGTAATATATCAATGAATTAAACATTATAAATGTCTGTTAGATTAAATTTTATTAATTTCCGTAAAATCTGTGTGCTTTATTTTGAAAGTGAGATATTCTTTGGAATAGTACAACTTACAATATCCAGTAAAAATAACAACTGTTGTTGTAAATCTTCATTTCCAAAATTGTAAAGACTCTGTAATATTTTATCATATTTTAATTTAACATTGAGTTCCCATTTCTCTTAGTAGACACTGAACGCGTATATTTTTTTAACTAAATAAATTACTGTAGCTGTGCAAATGAAAAAGCTCGTTATAAGATGACTAAAAACTCAAACTTACTCTTGATTGTTTTTACATAATTCATAATAGCCATGATAAAATACAAACCAATATATTTGTAAGTCTGGCTAAACATCGAACTCTGCGTAGATAATGTTTAATTACTTTTGATTTGCAAAAGTAATTAAATTACAGTAGTGATCAAATCGATTCCTACATGCTTGTTAATTACAGACATTCCGAGAGTTAATCACGTAACAGCATCACGAAATTGGCTGGATAGAATATTAAATGAGGTGACATTTGATAAAGTCAAGTAAAATTAATAGTAACACTGTCAGTAGTAATTGAAAAACTGACCATTTTCTATCTTTCGCCCTCAAATATATACTGGTATTTACTGGTGTTTCTAAAAAGCTACTTATTTATTCAAATTAAAATTTACAACCATAAGATATGTATATGAATAATTTTGTCGTTAACATTTATTATAACTATTCACCGGATTATGGGAAAATATTGTATATTTGTTCTTCAAACAAATCACTATTAACATTTAAACAATCTCCTGCTCTATTTAGTAAGTGATTGTACGTTTATCAAAGTGACCACTTGGTTACCCCAATAATTACATTTGTTATGTCCTCTTGTGTTCTTCATCATTAATCAAATATTTCACTTTGTTATTTTTTCAATTAGGACATGCCTTACTCTTCATATCCTCATAGTATATATATATATATATATATATATATATATACATATATCGTATGGCTCATTCAGCCAGCCACCATGGTTTAAGAATAATAAAATAAATTCTGCGGTGCAGAGCACCTGAGTCAGTATAAGTAAAAATCTAAACACTAAAATAAAAAAAAATGAAAAATAGATCTCTCTTTATAGAGCTAAATCCAGGGCGCTAAGCCATTGCAGCCCAGCTTCACTTGAGCTATGCAGACCGGCCAATCCTTCGGGGAAGGCACTCAGTGGGCACTCTTCGACTATGTGTTCCATAGTTTGATACTCTGCTCCGCAGTCGCATGACTGGTCTTGTGTCATTCCCCATTTGTGCTTCCAATAATTACATCTTCCCACTCCATAGCGGAAACGATTGAGTATAGGCCACTGCTTCCGAGGAAGATTCATACCACCTACCGCTACGGTCGGGTCATCTATCAAGAAATGGTTCCGACCTTGAAAAGCGTCCCAGGAGGAAGTCCAGTTTGTATGGATGGTGAAGTTCGAGTCCATCAACTGGGAGGCTGTTCGTAGAGGTGGTTTTCGGGACCTCAATCGGCCCGCATTCTGGGGTAGGTAATCATGGATGGGCAGCTGTGGAGCAGATAAGATCTTTGTGTATTCCCTAATGAGTGCATCCCTTCGTCTTATTTCAGGAGGAGCGATATTACACAGCACCGGGAGCCAGGGTACAGGAGTTGCCATGAGTGTAACCACTAATGGCTCTCATGGTCCTGTTTAGCTGGACGTCGATCTCTCTAACGTGCACACTATCTAACCACACGGGAGCACAGTACTCAGCAGTTGAATATACCTATGATAGAGCAGTTGTTCGCAGAACTTGTGCGTTAGCTCCCCATGTGGAGCCAGCAAGGTGATGGACAATGTTAGTCCTGGTTCTCACCTTAGCTGCCGTTTTTTGTAAGTGGCTTTTAAACGTGAGAGACCGATCTAAAGTGACTCCCAGATACTGTGGGTGGTCATTATGTTTCAACTCAACACCGTTGAATACGATTTTCAGCTTTTGGTTGGCCAGTCTATTATTCAAGTGGAAGCAAGCAACCTCAGTTTTTGTTGGGTTTGGATTTAGCTTCCAGGCTTCAAAATATTCACCGAGGGTCGTGAGGTCATTTGTTAGTGTTTCCTCAGCTTGTCGAAAATGCTGGTGTTGGTATGCCAATGCAATATCATCTGCTTATATAAACCTTTAAGGACCGAGTTACAGGAATTTCGGCAGTATACACATTAAAGAGCAGTGGGGCGAGCACTGACCCTTGTGGCAGGCCATCCTTTAGTTGCCTAAACGCACTTTCTCTGCGTCCCAGATATACTTTTATCATCCTATTGGAGAGCATTGAGTTGAGGAGACGCAACAAGAAAGGGCAAGGAATAAAATTTAACTAGGAGGCCTTTTCTCCAGACAGTGTCATATGCTGCAGTCAGATCTAAAAAAGCCACAGAGGTTTTCAGTCTTCGCTCAAACCCATCCTCAATGAAAGACGTCAGAGCTAAAACCTGGTCACAACAGTTGCGACCAGGCCTAAATCCAGCTTGTTCGACAGGGATGCTGGCATTGAGAATAGGGAGGATTCTGTTATAAATCAACCTCTCTAGCAGCTTATAACAAACACTTTAAAGAGCTATAGGCCGATAACTTTCAGGCAGTTTTGGATCATTTCCGGGCTTCAGGATAGCTATGATCTTGGATTTTCTAAATATCCCAGGCATGTCGCCGGTTTTCAGAGTGGTGTTAAAAACTTCCAGAGGCCACTGTCTAGCCTTGTTACCCGAGTGTTTTATAAACTCCGGGAAAATGTCATCCAAACCTGCTGCTTTGCCAATTGGCATCGCATCAATCGCCACTTCCAGCTCGTCGTAAGTGAAGGGTCTAGAGACTTCCAAGGGTGCTTGCTGACTCTCCTTTATCTCATTAAGCTTGAAATTAATTTTTCTGTCTGCAGACGTACGCACAGGTTTTGAACGTACGGAGAGGCGTTTTGCAATTTCACGAGGGCTAGGCTGTGAGGCATCGTGTTTTTCACTTGATTTACCAGTGGAGAGTTTCCTGAGCAGAGACCACGCTTTCCGACTACTTTTGGTGAAGTTCAGGTTCTCAACAGTTTTCACCCACTTCTCTCTTCTGGAGTTGTCGAGAGAGTTAAGGAGTTGGTCAGCTACATCTCTGTCAGCAGTGTCTGTAAACTCACTGTAAAGATCTTCGCACTCTCTCTGCTCCATCCTGGTATGTATTCTTTTCTAAAACCTCTTGGGATTGTCGCCTTAGCGGAAGACAGGACAAGGCGAGTGAACCGATCATAGTTTTTTATTTTAGAGGGGGATAAACCTGATGCCACTTTCAAGCCTTGATGAGAAGGCCTCCCACTCAGCTTTATTAAAGTTCCACTTAGGCCGAGGAAAAGTTCTTACGAGAGGAATTTGCATTCCTGCTGATATTATTACAGGCCTGTGCTGAGAGTGGGGGAATGCACCAAGGACCATCCTGGAAGTAGGCACGGGTGTTGCTGATGGTTCACGGGACATCAGCAACAGCAAAAGCACAAGTCCGGAGAGTACCCACGACGCCATCGGGCTGAATGGAAGGTGTGTGGGTCCTTGGCATTATATACCAGGAAAAGGTTGTTATTTTCAGCCCAGCTTGAAAGACGAGTGCCGTTGTCATCATCGGACGAGTATCCCCACTGGGTATGATGACTGTTGAAGTCACCTACATATACCACAGGATGTTCAAAAGTTGGGAGAACTGTGTCTGACCACTGGGTGTTTGGTGGTTTGTATACATTTACAATAGTAGTCGCAGACACCTTAACAGCAACAACAAATGTGTTGTTATCACAACTTTTGTGGGAGACTGATACGTCGTCTATGTCCTGTCTAACGTACGTCGCCACTCCGTAGACCCTGTGGCCTATTTCTTCCACAAGCTTATATCCTGGGATATTGCCCCTCGCACTGTTTTCTAAGTCTTCTGCATGTGTTTCTTGCAGTGCGAGGACATCGACCTCATTTTCCATCAGCACCTTGCTGATGCAGTCACTTTTAGATTTGCTCAGACCCTCTACGTTAAAATGACAAACATTTAAAACACAGCCTAAATTACTAAATTGGCCCTGGAAAGGGCCGTTTGGATTTTGTCTGGCAGCTGGCATAGCTGAGAGATCACTGTGTGTGACAGTTCAGCTGCCAAAGTTGTTCGTTTAGCACCACCCGGGGAGTACGTGCAACTTTAATGGAATGCTGCGGACACGAACAACATCACCCCCCCCATCCTCATAGTGTACATCCTCATAGTGTACATCCTTCTTTGCGTTTTTGGCCACGGACTAATCGGAAAAGGAATACACCCTACGGGTTCACTAGATTTAAAACCTCTAGACGCTTTCCTTTGGGGAAATGTGAGTAGCAAATCATGTAAATAAAAGCCACAACATATTGATGATCTCATGACCATTACAACAATATAGTAACTTAAATAACAAGATCTATTGGAAAAATGTATGCACACATTTTACTAGTAAGGAGAACAGGACGTTGTATAATAGTATGGAGGTGGTTTGTTTGAACATCTTGTCAAAACCCTGTAAATGTGTCATAAATATTTGTTATGTACACTTTTTATTTATAAAATCATGGGTTGCGTTTTAACGAAAACACCCAGTATCGCTGAAACTTTCAATTAAATTCTAATAATCGTTCATTCAAGTTTATTCCAAGGGAAATATTTTTTCATTCACCGTATGCATTATTTTAAAGTGACGATATCATAGTCACGCATAAATGTTCAACCTCACCAGTTTTTGTAATAAATATTTACAAACTTTACTGTTAAAATATAACTCATCTTTAACAAATGAGTCTTATAACTGTCTTTATAACGAATCTTAATCTATGAATAATAATAAATTGGTCACGTTATTACTAATGAAAAACTTCTCAAAGCAAACAATTTTTAGACATCAAACAAGCGCACTGTAGTATATCAACAAAGCAATAACTGTAGGATCAGAAAACACGTAGACAACAATGGTATCCAGTCGGCAGCAAACAAAACTGTTTATCACTGAACCGGGTCACACAAATACTGCGAGGAATCCGTCTTGCTCAGCAATGCCTCCTAATCTACGCTTACGAGCAATCTTACAAGAGCATGGTTTCCTGATCTTATATTTAGTGCTAGTAATATCTTAATGTATTTTTTTTTTCTTTGGAATTCAACTACAATATTCCAAAAGAGACAGAATTTTAAAAATAATAAAAATTAAATAATGGAAAATGTATGTTTTAAAATGTTTTTATTCTTCATCAATAAACCTAATATTTTGCTTGAAATTTTCTTATTATCAAATATTGTATGTATTAAAGGGAGCCTTAATGTATATTTATATACTTAAATGGAGCCAGGACTTGTTTATTTCGGACATCCAAGTTAGAATTAAAATAAATTGTAATAGTAACCCTTCATATGTATGATCAAAACACGTTGTGAGACCTTTAAGATTAATTTTTAACGGCTTCCCTCAAAATCTATTTCAGATATATCAAATAAACAAACTTCATATCTATACTTATTTAATACGCTAAGAGTTTTTTTTGTGTTGAGAACTCCTCCTACAATTTTCATTCGATATGCAAGTTTTTGGTGTTTTTGGATAGGACTATTTCTGTAGTTGTTCCCAAAAATTGTCGCCCAAAAATTTATGAAAATCGGACTGAAAATAAAGGTGCTATCCACCATTGAAATTTTATTACCCACTAGCTGTTGCCCGTCACGGCTTCGCCCGTGTTGAATTTGTTTTTTAATCTCTTTTAAGACCTACGAACTCTTCTTCTTTAAGATATACATTAAGATTAACACATTGAAATAGCATAAGCGAGGCACCTATGAGCAAAGAGGAACGATCATGTCAAATATTAACCCCGTAGGCCATAGAGTAATTTTTAAGTCCAATGGGGGCGGAGCCGCTAAAGGGTTTCAAAAACTATAATTCCAAAACCGTTTCTTGGTGACTTCCTATGAGCAAAGAGGAACATCAATTTCAAATATTAACCCCACAGGTCATAGAGTAATTTTAAGTCCAATGGGTTGGAGCCCTAAAGGACTTTCCACGTCAAATTTTAATACCGTAGAATCTATGGTGACCTAAAGGTTCTGTGGAGTGGAGCCCTAAAGGAAATTTACAAAATCGTTTCCTAGTGAATGCCCATGAGTAACAGAGTAACGTCCATGTCAATTTCCAACCCCGTAGGCCGTAGAGTAATCAAGTCCTGAGGGGCGGAGCCAGTAGTGTGTTTTTGGGAAGGCTGGGACGTGACGTCATCACGATGACGTCAGCAGTGATGACGTCATCAATGACGTCACGAATGACGTCACTAATGATGTCATATGACGTCACATGACGTCACATAAATGACGTCATGGTGACGTCATTACCGCTGACGTCATCATGATGACGTCACTGACGTTAATTAGGTCAAGGTCACGCAAGAATACAAAAAAAAAAAATTTTTTTGCACTTTTGCGATTCCTCAAATTTTGCTGAGAAATTGAAATTTCTCGAGGAATCACAAAAGTGCAAAAAAATATTTTTTTTTATTCCCTAGCGATCAGACTCTAGACCTAATATATCCGTCAGGGGTCATTGACCCGTCCCAGCACCCCCCACTTGAAAAAAAAATAATTTTTTTATTTTACTTACCCACCGAGAGACTGAGAGCCGAAGAATAATTTCTTCAAAACACCCGACAGTGGACAAACGACATGCGATCCGAACAGCACTGCGTCTGAAGGCATACTGACTTGGGCGCAGGCGGTTCCTCCAGGTACCCAGGCTCAGTGGTGGGGATAAGGAGGTGGTGGGGGTAAAGTGGTCAGAAGGAAGAAAAATTAAAATTTTTGCAACAACTCATCCGAGCCTGTCCTTTACCGTAACTTGGATTGGAAATATTTCCTGAGAAATATTTATTTTTTATTCTTTCTCAGGTGATCTTGGAACTTGTGAAATTTCAATCAAACCAAAAGTGAAAAAAATTTTTTGTTATTTGACACTTTGCCGAAAAATTAAGAAATGTTTGATATTTTGGCTAAATATTTAAATTTAAACTCAATATAAGTAAATTGAGTGCAAAAAGTGAGATGTGCACACCACAAGAGTTGAACAGCAACTGAGCAAGTCTCTCCGTGTATCTGAGGTACTCGGCAGGGTGGTGGGGATAAGGAGATGGTGGGGGTAAAGTGGTCAGATGAAATGAAAAAAAAATTTTTTTTTGCAAACTATACAACTGAGTTTGTTATTCAGCAATAGGCATAAGAAAGAAAAAAAATATTTTTTATCCACATTACTCAACATGTTCAAACGTGTTCAAGGTCAACCATTTGAAGTTTAACAAAAAAAAATTATTTTCTTTATTTTATTTACAAAAATCCTCCTTCATCCCCATATGTGCTGTCGCGACTTGTGCTTGATGTTGTCGAAGAATTTTCTTCACAGCAACATGTTCCTTGTGTATTTTGGACTACCCC